>OMLM01020457.1:0-28039 GCA_900302695.1 Helostoma temminkii | reverse complement strand
ACACATATATATGTGTGTGTGTGTGTGGGTATGTTTATATACAGAAGAGGAGTTTGACGGAAGTACACTGGACCTCATCAGCTAAGGTCAAAGATATATATATATATACATTCTATTCTCTAAAATAAAGATGTTTCACTCAAATGTTTTTCTGGAGCTGCATTAACACTAGGATTTACATTAGCACTAATACTCTTTTTGTAATTGTACAAGTGTGTTGTTGCAAATAAACCATCTTCTCTCACAAACAACGTTTGGCTGATTACAGCCACATTTTAACTTAATCATCCAGTTATTCATGAAATTAATGTTATTTGGTGAGGCTATAATGACCTGTCGTTTTAACTAGTAAAACTAGTACAGATTAGCAGTGGCTACCAACAAGATGCTAGTTGTACTAGTTCCTGAGCAGGAAATATCACATAAGATAGTTTTGTGTCTGCACACACACATGCTTCCTCCTTTGCCCTCTTTACTAATGTATCATACAGTGATTATTTTCAAGTTCAAGTTCAAAAAGCTTTATTGTCATTCCAACCACATATAGCTGACGCAGTACATAGTGAAATGAGACAACGTTTCTCCAGAACCATGGTGCTACATAGGACAGTAACAAGACAGAACATAGAGCTGAGGACTGCTAAGTTGTCCTAGTCACATAAAGTGCATCCTGTGCAACCTAGTGCAAACAGTGCTAGAACAAAAACAAACAAACAAACAAACAAAAAACAACAACACAGATTCCAGCTCATATAAAAAAAAAAGACTGGATTATTCCATAAAGACTGGATTTGTCTTTAACTTAGCATCAGTAATAAATGACTGCCCACAATATGTGGTCCAGCTCCAAACCCAGAAAGGAGCCGATTTGTTTGTTTAGTCTGTGCACCACAGCGGCAGACCACAGCATAGAGGATGACACTGGCCACCACAGACTCGAATAACATCCAAAACGTGGCTCTACAGACTTTAAAAGACCTGGCACCTCTCAGAAAAAAACATCCAGTTTTGGACTTTCTGCAGATCACTTTTGAGTTACTTTGCTGAAGGTTTTGCTCCAGTTTTCTCCTGTAGACATCTTTCCCCCTTGCTGATCCTGACAGACCACAGCCTCTGTGCCCCCTTTGCTGCCTCCTTGTGACCCAACCTGAATTCTCTTCTCATTCTGGATGGCTTTGATATCCTTGGTGACCCAGGGCTTGTTGTTAGGAAATCAGCAAATAATTTTCACGTGTACATGCTGTCCACACAAAAGTTGAATAATAATGCAGTCTGTCAGGCCATCAAAGTCTCCCCATGTGGCTCACAGAGTGTCTCAAAAGAAACCATCTGTATTAACAGTGGAGTCAAAAATGCTGGCATGCAGCCATGTCTCTATGAGCTGTCAGCTCATCCATTGTATCATGCTCATGTTCACTGGTTATTTTGTTGTTTGTCCATAATTCGTCCTCCATCATGTTTTAGGTACACAAACAAAAGAAATGTAAATCTTTGGTGCAGTTGTTTTGGTGTGCACTCAAGTCTGATTACCGTGTTGACACCAGACAAAACAAATTGCTCCAAGAGGGAAAACGAACAGTTTAATTTAAACGGGCTAAACCCTGTAAGTGTGAAAGCACAAAAAAAAATGGTCTGCACATATATAGCGCTTTTCCACCTTAATGGTACCCATTAACTTACACACACCAATGGCAGGGCTGCCATGCAATTGACCTGACACATCATGATTCGAACCACCAATCCAATGATTGATAGACAACTGCTCAACTTCCTAAGCCACAGTTGCCAAGAATAAATAAAAATAAATTAAAGAAAAGACATCACAAGAAAGTGTAGCAGGCTGTTGTTTGCCTGTGAACTTGTTATGCCCTTACAATAATAGAAAATAACACTCTATTGGTGAATGTCAAGAAAGCTACATGATTTGTATTGTGAAGCCAATTATCTTTCATTCACCACTGCAAAGCATTTGCAATTACATTTTTTAACGCTTTTTTCTTCACTTTTTTCCCCTAAAATACACCGTCAATATCCCAACAGGACTACCATAACAATATATCAAAAAACAAAGAGGTACACCAGAGAGTAAATATCAAACACTGGCTTGCTCAAACAATGAACATAAAAGAAGAAGACACAGGCAATTGATTAAGACATAGCGGAGATCCTGTTTTCTAGTACTGCCCACAACAATACTATATTCATCCAGCTGCCAAAGAAAAGAGTACAGGTAGCCTCTCACTAACTACTGAAACAGGTCCTCACTGAGGACAAGAGAAAATAACTGAGGCTAAACACGTCTTCCATAATTTTCCAAAAGTCATTCATTGGTTATCCCATATACTTATATACAGCAAATATTTATTCATTTATTTCTTCATAGCTTCATAGCTCTGGAAGTCGCACTCGACCCTCCCCCAGTCCCTCCTCCCTCCACCACTGTCTTTGCCTTAGGCCCGTGGGTGGTTCAAATAATTTGCTTAATTTGTTGCGATTCACTCTCAGGACATGGATCAAAGAACTGTTAAATTGCACTGACGTGGCAGCATTTCGGAGTGACAGAGTGGAAGCTGAGAGAGAAGGAGAGACACACAGACAGAGAGAGAGAGAGAGAGAGAGAGAGAGAGAGAGGTAAGCCCTTGAGCTAAAGGAGGAGACTTTCAACATCCTCACTGCCACCACTGTGCATGTCTGTGTGTGGGCGTGTGTGTGAGTGTATGTAGATGTATGTGTGTGCTAGGAAAAGATGAGGATGGAGACACCTACTCTCTCCAATAGCAGGGCCAAGTCCTGTTGCTGTGTGGATGCTGCTGATAATGGCTGCAGCCAAGTGAGATAATATGTGAATAGACATTAGAACACTTCTGCAGTTGGCTGTTTACTGGTATGAAGAGAGAACGAGTGGCTATTTTTACTGGGAATGTTAAGGGATTAAAATAAAGGGGTCAGCCAGGAATGATGTAAACTTTTTGAATCTAAGCCTCATTTCCTGATCGCCTCACAGTACCAATACCCTGAACCAAGACAATTACAATTTATGCACTCAAACTACTGATCAGCACTTTTTCTTTACTTTTCTGTCCTATTCTGGTTAATTCTAATTAATAAGCCACATGAAACGTCAACTTACCACTGAGTATGATCATGAAAAAAAAAAAACCATTAGAATGATGCAATTAGCCAGAGGAGTCCGATGAGAGATACATGCAATCAAAGTGTGTGAAAAAAGGAGGTAGGCAATGTAGCAGTGAGCTGGGGGGAGGAGAAAAAAGCAGATGCTGCAAAAAAATGATCTTCAAAGAAAAGGATGGGGTTGAAAACCCCAGAGAGGGAGCTGCGGGAGCACTTGTCTTTTTAGGCATAAATGTGACAGAGCTCCTCCTGGACCAGAGAAGACATAGAGAACCAATGAGCAGCAGGAGATAGTCTCTCTTAATTTATTCATTTTTTGTACTTATCCTTTCCTTTTTGCATTGGAAATTATAAGTGGAGAAAAGACAAAACTTCTGTTGTAATTAAAAGTGACAGTGACCTGTCATTTGAGAGGCAGGATGCTTCTACTGTACATACGGACAACTCATAAGATAAGATAAGTTGGCATAAGATAACTTAGTTGAAAAAACTTTGACTGAAATGTTATATATTTTGAACCAAGTACCCACAGTAAAAGTAATGTTGATCACAATTATGTGTACAGTACATTTAACTATATGATTTGACACACACTTTTAAAGCCTGTATACCAAGGCCGTCTTAATGTGGAGTTCAACACTGTTTCAGTCTGTATAAACCTGAATTACTGAACACATGAGCTAGTGCAGTGTATAGTACACGCAAGCAAGGAGTCACCAAAATAAGATGACTTTAATTTGTCAACATTGCACCTTTAGTTTAAATCAAAATCATACCATGTTTTAGTTACTCTTTATAGCACAAAAATTTGCCCTAAGGAGTGTTATAATCTGTATGAAAATGACAAGCTCATCACAGAAATTCAGACGCACAGAACAAAAAAGAAATAAGGGACAACAGAGACAGTAGAAACCGACACTCTTGTGGATAATGATCCAGCTCAAACCCAGTGAATGAGGCATCAACAGCCAGGAGTTTGCAGGACAGTAAAGAAGAGAGAGAGACAGAGGTACAAAGCCTGGATGCTCATGCGCTTGAGAGACGACGTAGAGGATTAGAGAGATGCAATGGCTTTCAGAAAATTTGGTATTAGTTGGCAGGATTAAAAGAAGGAGACTGTACTCACAAGATTTGATAGTTTCATTGAGACTGAAACACACAGACTGGTAACACGTTCAAGCCCTAAAATCTATAACTAACCGAATGTTATGGCATATGTACATGTTTTACATTTGGATTTAAAGGCATTTACAAAGTGATATCATAGATAAAATGGTCAGACTAAATTATTTGGTATGTTTTTGCAAAAAAATATGTTCTGTTCTTATGTTCTTGTCATGAACCATATATGGTCTGTTTTCTGTTCCCCTCCTCACTGCTCAATTTTGCCACTAATCACCTGTATTTCTTTCACCTGCTCTTTCTCCTCTTTATAAGTAGGTCTGTCAGTCTCCTCCCCTGCCAGATAGTTCCACCACCAGCCTTGGAAAGCAGCTATCCAGCACATTCTCCTGATTGATCTCCTGTTGCCAACCTCTGCCTGAACTGAGCCTTGCCTTTGTCTCTGACCTCAGTACTGTGAGTATCCCTTCCTGAGCCTGAACTCACAGTACCTGACCTGTTCCTGCCTGTATACCCCCTGACCCCTGTTCTCCTAATCTGATTATCTGAAGACTCCCCTGTGTATGACTAGGCCTGGCTCTGTGTGTGTGTGTGTGTGTGTGTGTGTGTGTGTGTGTGTGTGTGTGTGTTCTGAATTATGGACTTGGTCTGTTTCCTGATATCAGCATAAGACTTTGAAATAGCCCAGATTAATTCTGTGTGGAACCTTCTGTAATTTACTCTGGACTGGCTTTATTACTCTGATTATTGGACTTCAGACTCACGTGTGTTTATTGTTCTGTTCTATGGCTCACTGTGTATGACTCTGGACTGTTTTGTGGACAAAACGTCTCTGGCCTCGTGCATCACTGTTCCCCTACTATCACTAGATCCCCTGTACATGCTTACCTGCAAACTCCCTATAACTATTTCCATTCTATTAGTGCTTATGTTACAGTTTATTATCCGGACTCATCCTCCTCTCCGTGGATTCCGCCAAACCTGGATATGATGGCAGTCTCACCATCGACCTGTTGGGGGACTATGACACCACTGTGCAAAAGGACATCATTTCAAGCTTAATGGACCACTCAGTCACTGGTTTACACAAAACCAGAAGAAAAAAACAGTGAATGCACTTTTATTCTAGTTGGTGTGTACCTATATACACAAGAGAGCCATATAAATGTACAAAAAATACCATAAAATGAATTTTGCATAATATAGTCTATAATATAGGTTTAATGTTTACATTAAATATAATTCAGCTTTTAACACCTCATGATCCAATTGAAACACACACTCTTAACCACAAGCTCAGTCAAACAAGTTAACATGGAAGGTTTTGACAACACATTTATGCACATACACATGAATTTATGGCCACAGGGAGAAGAGAAGCAGACACTGGCAGAGCTAGCTATTGTGGCAGTTTTTGATGTTGCCTAATGACCTTCAATTTTATTATGTTTATAAAAACAAAAAAGACCAACATGTTGGCAATTCTGACTTTAGAAATGCAAAAGTAAATAAGCGACCCAGTATTCATGTTGGCTTAATACAAGCAGAATGAAGATGAATTGAACTTCTTGATATTTGTAGACAATGAATGTGGCCCTAATTTCTGATTAATTAAATTGCCTACACATAGTCCTGAGGGACACTAATGTTTATATTCATGCTACTTTCCCCTCAATACAGTATTTCAGTCTCCATAATATTATTTATGAGCTGCTGCATGTAAATGCCATTTCCCATTTTTAGTAACTGGAAAGACTATACATTTCCCAACAATGGCATTTTAAAGTTTGTTTATGAGTCTGTGTAGATGACACTAACTAACATGACTGAATGTTAATTATCGTAAATGCCATGTTCCTATTTTTCCCTTTATCAATATCCGTTGTGGAGATTGTTAAAATGTTGAAGTCTTGGAGGAATTGGGCTGAAACTTCTAAAGATGGTGGCAAATGCTTATTTATTCCAATAACTCTATTACCTGTCCTCTGCAGTTCCTGTTCACACGAGTCACCGTTGAAAATGTTAATTGCCACACTGTCAATTTTAAAATTACTTTAATGATGACTCATGTTTATTGTTTGTGTTTTCACACCAGCCGGCGTGCCTGCGTTCATTTTTGATTTAAATCTATTATTAAAGTGCCGACCACTTTAAACACAAACTATTTCATTAGAAATGAAAATGTTTTGTTTTGTTTTTATTTTATTTAAATGTCTTTTTTTTCTTTATTCTGTTATTGGTTATTTTCTGTTTTCTGCCTTTCCCATGATTATTCATAGCCTTCTATATTTAACTGTCCCTCTTTCTGCTGCTAGTGGTGACGGTCTAGTTTTGGCATTCTTCCTTTGATTTATTGTGTGTTTTAACACGCTGTTACATCTGCAGTATTATTTGCCATAACTCTTTCTCTCATGATTTGTATCATGCAGTGATTTCTGTTTCAGGCTTATCCTAAAAATGCAGCTGTATTAAAATAAAATAGTTTAACACTATCTCAGTACAAAAGTGAATTGTAGAGTAAATGTGAGAATACTGCCAAGGATAGAAGGACAATAGGAGCATGCAAATATACCCTTAATCAAACATCTCTTGCTGTGTTATAAACATGTAACAATATGTAGCAGCATTTACTTATTTTGGCAGCTCAGATTTTAACTATAATATAATGAAATGTTTTGTTGTTGTTTTTTGTTTGTTTTTGGCAGCGTTTGTGTGCAGAGTGATAGGAACTCAGAGTGGACATAGACACAGCTGATACACAGAGCAGACTGAATAAAATAAATTTGCAGTGGAAAGTAACTTATATAAATTTCTACTGAGCATTTTTTTTGTGTGAGTTTCATTTTCAGTCGATTTAAAAATGAGGCAGAATCACTCTGTAAGACTGGCACAGTGGTGCAATGGTTAGCACTGTTGCCTCACAGCAAGGACTTAAGTTCAAAACCACTGGTTGGTTGGGTACCTTTCTGTGTGGAGTTTGTTTGGGTTTCTCTGGCATCCACTGTTTCCATTCTCTATCAGAATCTTGACATGCAGATAGATCAATTAATTACTTTAATAGACAGACTGATAGACTGGTGACTTGTCCAGTGTGTACTCTTGCCTGATGACAGCTGGGATAGGCTCCAGCGCTCTTGTGACGTTTGAGAGGATAATTGGTTAGGAAAATGCATGGATTGCTCCACAATGAGCTCTCCCTCTTTCATATCCTCATTATGTTATGTACATCTTCTCTACCTGATGAAAACCTCCATACTATTGATGCAGCTCCATTTTTAGATACTAAATTGTCATCTGGTGCTGACACACTGCTTTTGCTCTCAGACATTTGGCTTATGTTGTTGTTGTCCTTGTCTGAAAATGTAAATGCATCATACATCATACATGACCGTGTCGGTATATAATTGATATCGACAAAGGACACTTTTTTCACATAACAATACCTGAGACTTTGTGTGTATATATAGTAAGTGGCTCTCTTATGTTGTGGGAGGTGCTTTTGCTGGCATGATTTGAGTCCACTTATCCCCTCAAAATGAGGGGTCACTGCTATGAGGCTTTAGAAGGAACTCCAAACTGTTAAAATTCAATAAATTAATAGGACATTATGAAATAAATATGTGCTTGAATAATTAAGAGAAACTATTTAATATGACAATGTAATTATGAAATAGTTTGCATTGTGCTTTAAAACGTGCTTATTATTGTGAAATATTATTTTATGTTAATATTTTGACAGTAACAGAAATACGATTACAAATTACATTTCAAATTAGACATTTAATTTAGTTCCATTAGTTTTTATTTCATAATGTTGTTTTTCCAAAGTCAGCTTTTTTTCATATGGGCATTTTCCCCAATGGCCTATTTATTTCATAAGGTGATTATTCAGTAGAATTACTTTATTTGGACCTACATGCCTATTGGCTGATCCTTAAACATCGATTAGTTTTCCTGGATACCTGCTCACTGGACTGGTACAGCTGGAACATACTGGGTCAGAAGTGATGGGGGATGGCAGCCTGGTGTTATCCATCAGTTCTGCTTATTTTACCAAAGAAAATAGTCTAGTTAAAACAGTCACCATCTAACTCCTCCCTACAATACACTACATGGCAACGCAGCTACATATTTCTCTGGAGTGAAAGTCACTAACACTCTTCTATTAGCTTCAGACAATGGATTTTTTGCTCTACTTATCTTATTAGATCTTAGTGCTGCTTTTGACACTATACTGTAGATCACATTATTTTATTACACAGACTGAAACATGCCATTGGGATTAAAGGAACAGCAGATAGATTCATTCAGTCATTGATTCTGCTCATAGATTCCAATATGTTCATGGTAACAATAAATCTTCCTTGCACAAAAATAGTTATGGAGTTCCACAAGGTCCTGTGCTTGGACCGATACTTTTTACTCTATACATGTATCACTTAGGCAGCATTATTAGGAAACAATAAATCAATAAATCAATAAATTTCCATTCCTATGTGAGTGACACCCAGCTATATTTAGCCATGAACCAGACAAAACAGACCTTTTTTACACTCCATCTACCCATTGCTTGTCATTAACTTTTGTTAAGTTTAGTTGAGCCTCACCCTCTAGCACTCTCTCTCTCTCTCTCTCTCTCACCTTTTCTGCAGGTATCTTTAGCCTTTGAGCTGCATGTTCCTGGCGTGCAGTTGCTAGCCCAGCCAATTTGCCCAGTGTTTTGTTGCTGCTTGTTGTTGTTGTTGTTGTTTTGCGGCCTTCTGTTCTGTTCTCTCTCACCCAGGCTCGGGTGGGCAGCCATCTGCCGTTCTGCTGCAGGTTTCTTCCGTCAGAGCGAGGTTTTCCTGTCCACTGTTGCCTAGTGCTTGCTCAAGGGGGATATTTTGGGTTTTTTATAATTCCATATAGATGTATTATTAAATTCTGTCGGGTCTGTAAGGTGCCTTCAGATTACTTTTGCTGAATTGGTGCCATATAAATAAACTAAATTTAAATTATTTATGATAGTTTATAACTTCTGACACTTGTTGCATTGGTTTCTGAAACAAACACATTATCCTATAGTAAAGCTATCCAGAAATTAATTTCACATTTTATTTATCCCTATGTCTTGCCTATAAGATGTGTTGTCATATCTTCATTCAAAGCTGTGCCTGACTACTTTCATAAAAGTGCCATTCATCAAGCCTCTATTGCATCTGTGCTAGCTGCAGATGACAACGGCTGTCAGGATCTGACACAGCCACCGCCGCAATTGGGCCAAGTGGAAGCGGCTTGAAATAACATAAAGCAGAGTTGTTTGACGTGAGGAGAGCGACCAGTAGTTAGACACTCAATCAGGAGAGGACACAAGGGTCACAAAGCAGCCTCCATCTGTCACTCTGAAGCCCCCAGCTCTCAAATAATTCTTCCACATGCAGACAGGGAAAACAATGAAAACCACTAAAGGGAGAGGCACCGCACAGAGCTAACATAGCAGGAGAATATTGACTGCTAATGAGCAGAGTTAAACTTTTTACAGGCCAGTCAGTTACTGATAGAACTTAAAAGACCGTCAAGAAGCCAAAAAAAGCAGATAAGAAAAGCCAACATTATCATTCGCATATCATAGGAGAAGGTCCTCTTTAACCAACTCAGCACTGAGCTAATCAAAATGATAAACACCTTAATCAACAACCTGATAATTATGAAGAATATGGACAATTAAAGATAATGGGCTGCATTTATACACTGCTTTTATCTATATATACACTGACATACTCGCTAAGGATAACAAGACCTTGCATAGAGTATATCCACAGATTTACACTTACCGCTATCTATTATTTTTGTGAACTCAGACAGTTTGAGCCCTCTTTCAAAGTCAAGTCTCTTTCAGGGTTTGATACATTTCTCAGCATATGGTATACAATGTCCTCTTTCAGGCAGCCTACACACTAATGTAGAGGGAATGGCCTGTCTTCTGCACAGCAAAGTGTACATAATTTACCATCCTCAACTCAGCAAACTTATAAAATAATGATGCAGCGTCTGTTTGCGCAAAGGGTCTGCTTTATTATTCTGGCACAAATAAAGAAGAAAGCAATCAGCTTGTGTAAGTGGTGCATTTAAACAATTTTGTTTGCTTGTCTGCTGTCACTCAAATTGGCTATGTAAGAAAAAGAAAGTCCCTGGAGCTCAAGCTGCTGTACATGAGGACTCAGATTGCACTGTTTACACAGAATACACAGCACATCAAATTAAGATGCATTTAGAAATTCCTTGATGTGCATATTTGAACTCTGATATTTGCCTACAACAGTATTCTATTTAAGCACATCTGCAATTTGTATTGCTAAATTTGAATTGTGTTTCTTAGTTGCCTTCCTTTTTTTTCCCCTGTTTTTATTCTCATATTGGATCAACTAAATCAGCCTTTAAATACAAATCAGTGGAGTGTCACTTGGATAGCTGTATCTGTTGCCAGAGTTTTAATTGTGAATATCTCAATGTAGCATATCCTAGACGTGCTCGTGACAGAATACAAAAGACAGCACAAAGGGCCAAAGAATGACAGGCTGTGCAGCTGGCAGCGCTGCCATAATGGCACGTGGGGCACAATCTTGTTGTAAAAACGCTGATATGCCTTGAGACACCACATTAGGAGGCCATCCTTGCTTGTCATCAGAGCTTTAATTGCCACGGCCAGGTGCAAACAGCATGTAATCTTGTTTGTCAGCCACAGTTTTATTTTCTAATTTCATCCATTTGACAAGCAATTTGGGAATAGAGAGGGATTTGGGAGAGCAGGCGGCCGTGAGCTATTGGGGTGGAGTCGGATTTGGAGAGGCTGCGAGAAGAGAAAATAGGGGTGTCGAATGTGTACATATGTGTGTGTTTGAGAGTGTGTATGTGTGTAGGTTAGTGTTTGTGTAAGTGCACGTGCATAGTCCCCTCATCACTCCTGTTCAACCTTGTAATCTATTTCTCTTCAGTCCCTTTGTCCTGAGGAACAGCTGGCTCAGTGAGTGCAGAAAATTACCCTCCTGCTCTGTTCCTCAGCCTCATGAATATCATGCACATACACACTCACACACACACACAGTACCTCAAGCTCATCTATGTAGTTAAAATTCTAAGGGATGTGAAACGGTATCTCCCGTTTCCAGTTTTTCCACGACCACCTGCTCCATGGTTTGTCCATACACCTGAATGTAACAACACATGAGGAGTTAAGACAAAAGCTAACTGACCGCTTCAGGAGCATTTCTCTTCTCTCTTTTGCCTTACGCTGACGTCTCAAACACACATTTCACTGCTGTTGCTAGAGTGAGCACTGTACAGTGACAGTGAATGGTGTAGAAAACTGTCCTTCAGGGAAGTTTATGCTTTGTTGTGTGTGGAACGTAACCTGTGACTGTATTTATGCTAACAAAATCAAGTGTGTGAGTCATCATGTGTCTCTATGTTAGTGTGTGAGTACAGGCTGCCCTCAATCTGACCTCCCCATCACATTTTTGTTATAGGCAGGAAAGCTTGTTTGCCCAACATGCCAGGTGCATGTCCCTTTAGTGCTGCCTCATGCCATCTCCCATGGGAGCTATCTGACCTGCCGGCAACCTCTATTCATGTAGTTATTAAATTGTTTAACATAGTCAAGAGTCATTTTGCATGGCTAAGAACCTTTGGTTAAGTTTTGCTATGACAAGCGATACTGAGCAGGGAGGAAGATTTTTGTGCATGGAGTACTTTGACCACACTGCTGCTTCTGTCTTAATATTTAAATGCATGGTAAATGCAGGCCAAGCATGTTGGCTAGGTAGAGGTCATGTGCAATGAAAAGGCAGCCTTGGCTTCTTTAAAAAAACTATGCTGATGCAGTTTTGCTCTATAAAAGATGAGGGCAAGTGAAGGAGTAGAGAAAAAAGAGCAGTGCAGCATCTACCACTTAGGTGTTCATCTCCTGTATGTCCTCGTTGACAAGATTGAGTGGTTTTTTACTGTGGATCCGCGTCGGCACCAGAGAACAGAAATTAATTTCTCAATTTCTCAGATTTGAAAAAAAGTCAATGAGACTGAAAATGAGTTGGGATTTAAATATATAATTGTCATAATGAATGCAAAAGTTCACACACACCCACTCTGGTTAAACAGAGGTGGCACATTAATGACTGCTTAAGAAAAACGTGTGTGTCAGTTCGTGCATAAGAATGAGTAGAAGAAAGAAGAGAGAGAGAGAAAAAGAGCAGGAAAAAAATTCCATATTCATTCGAAAACCCTGAAATTCTGAAAACAGAAGTATAATTAGTTTTTTAATTAAGTCCCCCATTTTATCACATTTTACATAGCACAAGCCACCAATAATACCACGGTAATTAATTGTTTTGGAAACTTTTCACAATGTCTGGTGATAAAGTTTTAATCAAGCAATGTGGTGTTCTTGCCAGGCCATGTCACCCAGATATTTAATTATTTATAGTTTGGTTCTGGTTAATGTATTTTGGCAGTCTAGCTGTGAGAGAACAGCCGAGTCTTGCGGTGCTTGTAGAGGCCAAGACAGACATCATTGTTATATTCCTGTTGCATGGGAAGATGGAAAACACAGCAATGTCTCACCTAAGGGTAACTATGTTCACCTGACTGAGCACCTACTGAAACTGGCAGAAGGGTGCAAGTGGAAGAGTCATTGGGCAACAGTAGACAATAAGAGAAGGACCCTGTGATGTTGAGGATAAAATATATTTTCCATGTCAGCCAGAACAAGAAAATGCATTTCTCATTCCTGCCAGACCTCAGGTGCATTTCACAGTGAAGCGCTAAATCCAAAGTCAGTTTATTTTAAAGGTAAGATGCAACATTCAGACCTGTCAGTCTGACTTTGCCTGAGGTTTGACTTACCTCTCTGTATATTCTGAATAAAAAAGGTCTGTATTCTAAATATACAGAAAGCAAATGATTGAAGTTTAGGAAAATTGTGCTTTGAGAGAGAGGATTGCTTTTTTCGCCTGAACTTATGCTCTCACAATTACACAGCTGGGACTTGGCCAGTCCACCTACAGTACTTCCTTGTGCCCCCAACATATTGCAACGTTTATGCCACTGCCAATTTCACTGCTTTTCTTGTGCTGATCCATTGGCTTGCTGTGGTTTTGAGGTGACGCTTCTGTGTTCTCTTCTGTAAGATAACACAGTAGTTGCACCTATAGCAGAAAACAAACCCAACAAACTCACTAACAACATATGTTCATGCTCAAATAATAAAGACCTCAAGAGGAAAGAATGATATTGTGTAAAGTTGCAATAACTTCTGTTGTTGCAACAGTCATTTGTACAAATGATGTGACCCTACTTACAGTATCTGGAATTACAATGTCTATATACTGTGTAAATTCACAGATACTGTACTTTTCCATCTTCTCTTAAACTCCCTAGAAATAATAATTATTTCTTTACACCATGTGGCCAATTTTTATGAACCTGCAACACCAGATGACTGACCAACACAATAGCCAAGTAATCTCTCAATGGACAAACTGTAAGCTTTAAAAAAATTAATGTATTCACTTTAGTCAGCTCAGGCCTGGGATCATAAATATTGATCCGTTTCTAATTGTATTTATTTTTATTCCTACTGGCAAGATTCATGTGTATATGCAGTTGTGCCTCAATTTGTTTTTAAAAAAGGTCAACTGGCGATTTTAACTGCAGTCACTTCTCAGTTGTATTTCTGATTTTAATTATAAAACAATATAAGACGCTAAAGGGAACATCAACGTGAAAATATGTTCTGTCAATTGCCTGTTTTACAGGATGATTTACACATCTGACACTCTGGTGTCCTACATAAAATATCAGTCATGCACTGGACATGCCATCCATTCTGTGACTCTGCCTTTCATCTCAGAAGCAGCCACATAATTATAGTATAGTCACTTTGGGTAAAACTTTTCCTGGACTCTGCATATTTGGCCTAAGGGCAGAGTGCATCCTCTTGAGCGCTTTTTCAGTCAAAAAACAGCCAAACTCCTGTGCCCAGGAAAACACACACACACACACACACACACACACAGAGGCAGAGGCACAAATCCCTCTGGCCTCCCAGCCTGCCTTCTTCCCCCGCTGCGCTTGATCAGGCGTCCTTTCTTCATCTGCAGAACACAGAGAAATGGCTGTGGTCCCATGTAGACTTGTTTTCATTCTGCCTCTTCCATTTTAAGCCCCAGAACACCACTGAAAGGCAGCTACACTTTGACAAACTCTTTTAGGTGTCCATCTAGTCACTTGTTAGCCGGCCTGGCCAACCGTCTGCAGGTCGAGCAGCAATCCCATCAGTGGGTTTTGTCTTTTGCCAAGGCTTCACCCTGGGTAGTCTTATTGATGAAGGAACAAGTGGCCCTTTGGTTTTGATGGTGGCGAGAAAGAGATGTTGAAAGGATCCGTTTTAAAGGGTTGTTAAATATAAGAGTGGGAAGTGAAAAAGTGAAATGATTGATCGAGATATGGATTGACATGTGAATGTAAAACGTCCTAAGCCTAATCGTGCTCCATTTGTAAATTCACACAATAGAAACATCTTTTAAAATAAATTAATAATTGGACTTGCAGTTGTGTCCTGTAAAGAGTTTATGCACATTGGACCAGACCTGTAAATAATATATATAATTTAACCTGGCAAAATAATACACTTCCATCAGCATTTTAGGATAATAAGATAAGATGAAAACAAACTTTTTACAACAAAACAGGACAAAGAGTTTAATGATTCTGATATTTTAATTATATCAAAAGCCAAAAGAGGCTGACATATATCGAAAGCTGGTACAGAGCACATGGCACTGCTCAGAGCGCATCTCATTGCACTGTGTAAATGAACGCTGTCCTACACAATGAAATAAACAGCAGTCAGCAGCGCCATGCGAGGGCACTCTGTGCTGGCACACGACTGTTATCGCATGGAGCTGCGCTCATAAACGATGACTTACATTTAGGTCAGCATTTATAAACACTGTTTAGTAAAAATGAAACTGATATTAAACAGGAAAGAAGGTGAATCATTACCTCTTTGGCTTTTGATACACATTCTATACTCCCTGAACACCTAACCCACAAGCATTTCAAAAACACAGATGACCTACATTTTGTACTGTCCCTGAATGCCTTGCTTTGACAATGTGCTTCTGGCAGACAGAAGCAGACACTTGTGGTGTGACTTAACTTAAAACTGGCACACAAAGGCAAATCATAGGTCATCCTAATGATGATCCTTAGTTGACTGTACAGAAAAATATCCAGTACCGGCTAGATGCAACACTGGTCATGCTATACTGCGATTTCAGTGAGAAAGAGGTTTATTATGTGTTTCAACAGTAATGTTACTTCCAGTCTTTGTTGGTGGGGTTTGTCTTGTCCACTGTCATACTCAGATTCCAACTTGATTCCAGCTTAAGCTGACATTTAAGTCATAACTGTGCCACTAGGTGGTGTGGTTAACTGTGCCGTCCAAGGAAGAATGGGGTGGTGTTCAGTCTCTGGTCATAGCTCAGGAGCTATAAACCAAGCAGGAGCTATAAACAGAGGATCAGAAGAAGTAATGTAAAAGACCAATTATACATAAAATATGGAGTATTTGGGAATATAATTGGTAAAAAACATTTTCAGTAGAGCCCCAGAATAAAAAATAAAAAAATAAGCCTCAAACAATGCATAACATGTTTTTTTTAATAAACACAATTAAGCTGGTTATTTTACGTTGCAGTCACTGTCTGTGCTCGATCCTCATTGATGCTTTTGATTTTTGAGAGCACACTGATCACAGGCAAAGAACAAATTCAGGTGATTTACACATTCCACTGCCCTTCCCTGCTGTCTGTGTCCTGTCTGCACAGCCCACTGTTGTCCCAAGGCTAAGAGACTATCCTGTTGATCTCCAAGTGTGAATCAATTAAGCTCTCACCATATTTACAATCAATAAACAGCAAAACAACTGACAGGCTTTCGCCTCAATCCTTCTCCAATGGTCAAAATGTCCTCTACAGCACCTATGCCCAAACTCCTGTAGAGACAGCAACAAAATGACTATTATAAACATGTCTTTATTGACAAATACTAAGCAAGGGACTCAGGAAACCAGGGGTAACAATGGAAAAGGAGGTTTTAAGAATCAGAGATGGATTTGTGTCATGATTGTCAATGATCTATTCTCTTGCCATCTCAGTCAGACACTGAAGCCCAATTTGTATTCCTGTTTCTTTTTTGTAACTGTCAGGGAGACAGACGTGTGTCCATGTCTGCTGCTGGGGTAGTCAATGAGCCATTGATTTGGAGAATCGTGCTGATGTCTGAGATGCCTATGTGATGGATGGGCCCCATCTTAAACAGAGGGCAAAAATATATAAATAAATAAATAAATATAACAGTAATAACAAGTTAAAGTATGACAACCAATAGCTCTCAAAGTTTAGAAATTGCCCACACAGGTCTAAAAAGTGTGTTCATGCATATGTTTTCCTTGATGGTCCTTTGGCTTTTGTTTCGTGTTTTTTTTTTTATATGCCTTTATCTAATATGTGGTGATTATTGCAGAAAATGTATTTTGCTGGTTTCAAAGGCCTTTTTCCGTTGTTGCTATTTCACACCAAAGGTGGCCATTTGAGCACAAAACGTGACAGAATATTTATGTGGGTGTACAGATTATCTTTGTGATTGTGCTGCACAAATGCCACCTAATGATCTATTTCATCATTGTCTGGCATGGTGAAATTTCCCCTCACAACCCCTCTCTAATTTGTTTCTTTACACTACTTGATGATTTTCCTGCATCAGTGTGTAAAGCAAAAAAATCCATGAATAACAAATTCCTTATGAAGCTGTGCTATAACATACCAGATATCTTTGATATATATGCACATACAGTATGTTTTTTTTTATGTGCATGTGTGACGTAACACAAACTAAGTACAGTATTTTTTTTTCTTTCTTTATTTTTTTTTGGACTGCTCAAGGGTGTATTTCAGTCGGTATTTTAGAAAAATGGCAGAACATAAAGAGTGGAACACAAGGCAAATTAAGCCAGTTGATGTCGACCCAGCACAAAAATAAGACTTGTTTGTTCAATAGAGGGTGCGAGCAAGCCCTCATTAGTCTGTTCTATCATTGCATATTCTGTCAGAAAAGTAAATAAATAAATAATTAAAAACAAAATAGATCCAGCAATGTCAGTTGGAAATTGAACAAATGATCTTTTTTGGAAGGATAGTTGTGTTTTTGTGGTGGGCTGGTTGCAGTAGAGCTGTATATGAGAGACTGATGAAGCACAAATACAGAAGTATGTAAACATGCAAGTGGACATGCATACAAAAACTGCAGCTTTCTGAAAGTCAACACACGCTGGGGTATTGGCTAGGATATGCTGCTTCTATATAGAAATATAGTTAACAGTAACAATGTTTACTGTTTAAAATGTAGTTTTTTCTTGTAATCATCTGCTCCCATTTAAGAAAAACTTTGATAAACTTTTTGATATTACTGATTTAATATTAATTAAGAGATTCATTCATTTAAGACCAGCAGCTGCATAACACTCAATCGCAACCCATCATCGTTCATTCTCAATTTTTCTCCTCAGTGGAACCAATAATCCAGATATATTACTGGTCTGACTGTGTGTCCTTCATTGCAATCAAGAGCCAAAGCCTATTAGAGCCTAAGCTGAATTTAGGGGAATACAGGCTGAAGATGGTTGTCAAAGCTGCCATTTGACAGAATGATCCCTGAATGTGCTGTAATGATGTAAAATGATGGGTTAACACTCCCAATCCCCCTTCATCACCCTGCACCATCCACATTAGTCTAAGTGCCTTGATCATCCATGTGCGAACCCTCTGGGAGAATAGGTTAGGAGGTGTTGTTGGTGAAGGTGGGGTGGCACATTCCTCTTTGCATCACATGAAACCCCTATTTCATGGCTGACTAACCTAATGGAAAGTAATAGGGGGGCTGGGGAAATGATGAAGTTACATGGCCAATAACTTTCATTATGTGTCTACAACCTTGTCACATTTGCTAATTAATTTTCAACTGGCAGTCATATGCCACTTTGTGCTGGACTACCTAGAAACACATATTACCTCTTCTCTCTGTGCATTTGCATGGCAAAGTGGAGTTTTGCCAGGAAGCTGTCTAACAGATATTGCTGACACTCCAGCCTTAGGTCAGGTATAGTGGTGGAGACCAATATACATGTATCTGTTTGCTTTTGCAGAGTCAGATTTGTCTCTCTTCTCCAGCTACTTTTATAGATCATAGCCTCTTGCCAGATGCAATCTGTCTTTCTTACTCTCCCACATAGCTGTAGCTGAGAGATGTTTTCTTTCTGAAGTTCTGGATTTCTTAGTTTTACCATGTTGTGTAAGATCCATGTATAAAATAATAGTTGCACCTTCCAACTATCGATCTGCACACATCAATACCTCAATAGTCTTACAGCTTAAAATGCTTATTTAGCTTGTCTCCTTTTGTTCATGGCCACAACTGTTTTAATAGGAAGAAATAACAAGTGGGGCTCGTGGAAAAGGCTGAGCTTCTTAATATTTTTAACACACAGTGAGCACCACAAGAACTAATCAATTATCTTCTTTTATTTAATGATGCTGTGGATTTATGCAAACTAGTTACAATGAGAAGAATCAGCAGAATGAATAATAGATCACAAGACTGAATCAGAGGCTAACAGAACACAAAGCTCACTATCAGTTGCTAATTTCACAGTACCACTGGTGCCAAACAGTGGGCTGCTAAGTGCTCGACTGTTCTGTGTTTAAACTGGAATTTCTGGAGCTCATTATAGCCTTATTGTATTTCCTAGGTCATTATTGCTGTTTTTCGTCAAAACACAATTAAACCTTGGACTGTAATTCTTGTGGTTGCTAAAGTCCATCAACAGCAATACAGCCAGCCCCATTTGTGGAAGCGTATGTATGAGTATCCAGAGAAAATGGAAGAGAACAGGATTTCAGCACCACCTAGTGGCATCTTCTGAAACAGTGGGTTGTTGAGTGGGTTTAAACTACATCCCATAAAGACTTCTTCCTATTAATGCAAAACAAGGGACACAGTTTCAGGCACGTATTCCCTGCTGTCAGCTTAGAATATGCACATAGAGGTAATACTGTCTTTACTGCAAAGATCACCATCAGTAGCAGCAGGGAGTCTGGCATTGTTGAACAGAGAAGAACATGTACTTTGCCATTAAGGTTTGTTACTTTCAGAGGCATTAAGAAAACAGCACAATGGCTCATAAGCCAAATGGTGTGGTATGAAACTGTCATTATAGAAATGATAGCAAGAAAAGCCAATGGGCAATGGAAATGATAACATAAAATGATGTATCAGTTGCTCTATGTGTGTTGTATTTCTCTAGGGTATATCATAAAATAGAAATTGTGCACCCTGATAATGTCTTCTTTTTCCTACAATTATTTTTTATACATCCTTAATGTTGATTTTCTCTTTGAAAGCAAACAAAACCAGTGTCATTACTAATAGTTCAGACTTGCTACAGCACAAATTCATTCTGATCAGTTCTAACAACATATCATTTCTGAGATACACACACACCAGTAAACTCTCTTCTTACTTTTGCTGTTATATCTTTTCCTATTATAAATGTGTTTTCATATTTCTTTGCTAGAATTACAAACCTCAACCAACAGCGATGACATTGTTGGAATCAGCTTAGATATTCCACTTCTCCCATATAAAATTACTGAATAGATCAATAGATGCAAAGGGTAAAGAGAATCACATCCATACACCACCTGTCCCTGGACAGTGCCTGTGACCAAAGACACTTGCAAAAAGAAACAGACTCTTTAACTATGTTTTTTTTTTTTTTGGCATTTGGGCTCAGCACACCACAGAGACCAGGGAACACAGTGATGATGAAAAAGAATGTCCTAGATTTTTAGAAAGAAGGGGGCTGGGCACAGGGAAAAGAGATTAAAGGATATGTTTTGACAGTGGTAGCCTGCTACAGACAAAGTCCTGCACCATATCCATGCTCTATACTTTTTTCCTTTTGCCAATTCAGATTCAGTCATGATATGGCTCAAGGTGAGGATTATGTTCTTTAAATTTTCAAAAATAGCTGCTGCCTTGTTCACTACACAAACAAGGGGCGAAGGTGGCTCAGTTGTTAGGGCAATTATTTGAAATGTTATATGAAACCCAAAGGTTGGTGATTTGACTCCTGGTTTTTCAGATTCATGGCCATATGTTGACGTGTCGTTGGACAAGAAACTGATCCCTAGACCTTTGGTGCTTTAAAGGGCAGCCTGTCCACAAAGAATTTCCCCAAGGGGATTAATAAAGTATCAATTGTTATTAAATACACATGATACGTTAAAAGTTTGTCAGTGACCACAAGATGAAACATTCCTTTTCATGTGCTATTTAAAATGATCCAGTAAGCACAAATTTCATCCCTGTTTTAGGGTAGTCTCTCTCCCTCCCTCTGTCAGTGTAAGGCTTTTGCTCTACTCAGTAATAATATGGCTTTAAAATGCTGTTTGTACCACTCTGGCTATTCATTATGGCCAGGGTTCTAAAAAGATCACTTGTTGATGCTTATTATGAAGTGAGACAGAGAGAAGGAGAGAGAGGAGGGAGAAAGAGAGAGAGAGAGAGAGAGAGAGAGAGAAATGGGTAGATACATAACAGTGGGTGGGTCTCTACTAGGTAAACAAAACCTTGGCTATTTCAAGGTTGTCATGTATCATGCTGCCCATGGGCCTGTACGCACACGGCTGTCTTTGCACAAGCCTGTCTACATTATGAATGGCTATCATGGACCCCAACTGTCAATGAAAGCTGTATTAAGAGACAAGGCTGGGGTCAGTATGAGAAGAGAGGATGAACTGTTTCATTTTGAAACAAACCATCATTAAGAATCAGTTGTTATTGAATCTTTGTCATTTTGCCTCCTTTTCTGTATTATTTGTGCTTATTTGTCCCTGAGTTGGTAGAAAATGTAAGCATGCCTGAGGCCAGGAAGAAGGTCAGAGGCCACATCAGTGAGAGCTCTGTATAAATGTATATCTGATGTGCTCATATTTACCATTTAGATGTTAGAAATGGGCCATTTTCATCAGCTCATATGAAAAGCCAAGTCCTAAGGAGGAGATGAGTTGCAATTTAATAACTGGATTTTTTTCAGCTTTTATTCCATTAAATACTAAATGATGACTGAATACACCAGAGACAAAAATATACAAATGTATACAAAAAATAATTTAAAAGAAAGACATGGGAGCCAAAGTTCAAATAATAAACAATTAACATAATTTCATGCCCATTATTATTATTGGCCTAGTAGTTATTAGTTTTATTTTCACAGCTGATGCTGATTTCAGTCTTTCCATACAGAGGAGAAAAACAAGGGTTTATCAGGGTTGGTAGAGCTAAATGGTGTATTTTTCAACATTCATTTCATGACTGAACAAAAACAGCATGGTTCTTTTTGTGTTGTTCATGCTGGCTGCAATTTTATTTGTGAGATTCTATCTTTACTTTCATACAATGCTACATCCTGTCCTTTCACTGCTGTGCCTTACAAATCTCAAGTGAAGACACTACTGTCCTGCCACTGTCTTGTCTCAATTGCTCCTGTCATGACTGAAGACTCTTGGATGTAAAACTTTTTGCACAGAGTAAAAGATAAACTTCTTGTCTGCATTTGCTGCACTGCTTTCTAAAAATGAGTGTCACTAGGAAGACCGATAAGCTGTCCTGTAAATGATGTAAAACAAATGTGTAATGATTTCTGTGAACCAAACAAGGGACTGCCTCAGGCTGTCTCATGTGGATGAACTGTTTGCAAGGCATTTTCCACAGTAGATCAGACCAATGTAGAGTTGGAATAATGATTATTGGATTGATTTTTATCCAGGGTTAGTGTCTTTTACCACAATAGAATCACTAATTAAGTAGTAAGCTTTAGAAATACTTTTATTAATGAAAGATAAACAATGAATATTTTGTCTGTAAATCAGCAGGCATGTGAAGTATGCATGTCCACTATGTGTCATGTCAGGAGCTTTGTGTGGTTCAGACCAGCACATTGCTTAAACGGGTCTAAATGAATCCACTCAGTGAACTCCTGAGGTGTCTAATGAGCAATAACATAGGGCTGAAAGGCTGGATATTTTAAATGCAGCTGCCTGGGGTTGGCTGGCAAGTGGGGCAGGAAGGTATTTGACAAACACCTCTTAGAAACCCACATTAATACACATATGTTCACCCCAATCATCCTTTGATTCTGTTACCTCATGCCTGCCCTCACCAGTGCTCAGACCCCGAGGCAGTACCTGGGGCTAAAGACTTTACAGGGATCTGACTCTGAAGCTAAGACAGTGGGAGGGGGAGCAGAATCGAAGATTAAGAAGGTGCACTGTGTGTGTATGTTACTCTGCCTGCGTGTATGTGCGTTTGTCTGGGATAGAAAGCAAAAGAAGGGAAGACAAACACATGCTGTCATCAGCCTCTCTTAGAGTGCTCCAGGGATATCACAGATGCCATTAGAGCGGGCCACATTCAGCACAGCAGACAATATGTAGAGAGACTGCAAAGCATTAACAGGCAGCAGCACAGACCCAAACAAACAGATATGGCACTTTTGGCATTTTTTTGTCTACTTGTGTTTAAAATATGTAGGACTTTACTGTCTCACTAAAGTCTTTGTAACATCAGGTAAGTTGTCTACAGCTACTTAATGGAGAAAAACTTTGATGCTGCCTAATTGCAATCACAAATACTAAAGGTAAGTCCCATTACATTACAAGACGATTAGAGGTCCACTACAAAAGAAATGTGACAAATGACCCACTAATGTAACTTTCAAAGGAAACATCAGACAAATTCAAAGAGGGCACAGAAAAAAGGCTGTGGCCACATTAAGTGCATTTGCAAAAAAAAACACACAGCATGGTTAATAATACCTGTGTATGAAAGAGGAACAAAAAAGTAGTATACCTAAAGTTTATTTTATTAAGTATGCATAAGAATACTTCAAGTACAGTAACTATACGTCTATGTACTTCTAGTGTACTTTAAGTACAGTAAGTATACTTCTATGTACTTCTAGTATAAGATAAGTTTTATTTGTCATATGCATGCATATGTACAATGAAATTCGCTGATGTACCTGCTTCCTTTTACACAATGAGACAAAACAAGTAGAATCAAGGACAGTACATATACACATACATCTGCACTTTCCCTATATATGCCTAAACATACTTACATACATACACATATACATACATAAATATATAAACATATAAATACCCCCATCGGATATCTCACCAGCACCTACACATTTGCATATGTCCATTTGTACATATACATATATTTACACACATACATGTAACCATGTATATACACATACACAATCGTTTACATATATGCACGCACATACTCCGTAGCATACCAGCAATTTGCTTGGATAAATACATAAGTAAACTGAAAGTATACTTGCTCAGTTTTCGTTTAAAAGAAGTATACTAATAGTATACTTGAATATACTTATTTGTCATAAGGGAATGGATGAACTACATTAGATAAAAGGGTGTAGTCAAAAGTTAAAGTTAACTAGCATAGATAAATGATACCTCTACCTTGCATTAGTAGCAATAGTATTTTCTGTGATGATAGATAACTCATATAATTAATATTATTTCTACAATTTAAAAACAATTATTCAGTTTAATCATTTGCATACTGTGCGAACCAAGCCTAATATATAAAAGTGGATTTGACACATATATACTGCATGTTTCTGCAATGACCTAAGCAAATAATATTGATAACACATAATATTAAATTATTGAATACATTTTCCACTGTCAGTTTAAGTAATGAGTTGAATATTTAGAGCAAAGGCAAGTCATATTACAGCAAGTAAACTAGGAAGGTAAAAGTATTCCCGAAATGTATGTCAGCATATATATTTGCATAAAACACAAATATTCTTCCAGCTGAATTGTTGTGAGAGGAAACCCACGCAACATGTAAGGCAGCCAGGATGTGCGTGATGAAAGAAGCCACACAAAGGAAATGTCACAAAGTGTTCCTAAAATAAAAAGAACTGAACTAATTATGCTCTGTTGTTGTTTATAAGAGCTAGTGCCTCCATCTTTTATTCATCAAGACGCCAAGCAGGCGGAGGTTCTCTGTCTCTCTCTCATGCTCACTCGCTCAAATCTCATTTCAAACAGAACCCATTGAGCCGTGGAACTGTATTCCGAATCACAATGAACTTGTACCTTCGCAGAAAAAAGCAAAGAGGCAAGAATGAAGCTTTAGCAAGATAGAAAAGACAGACAGGGCTTTCTAAATGTTACCTGACAATCACTGCTGCACAGCAGGCAAAGACACAGATACACAAAAAGGGAAGCAGATAGATTGTTTTGGTGCTGAGGGGAGACCACCAGTTCAGACTCAGCCTCAACCCTTGGTGCACTCACTGTGTACATTCTTGATACCTAGAGATGCAGGCATACACAGTGACAACACAGCCATGACAAATGAACATTTCAACTACATAACCTTACAAGTCCCTGATTTAGGAATGTCTGTGAGATTCTCAGTCATCCAGGACACGGTTCAGTGGAAAATGGTCTTGTTTTAAGTTCTTGAAAATGTTTCACCTTCCATCTAGAAGGCCTCATCTGTGCTGAAGAAACTTTCGGAGTGACTGTGAAGTTACTGAGTAAGTCATCCCTAATACAGACACACTGCCTCAGGAGGCTCTCTTAATGTGAGATTCATATTATATAATGGCAAATTTCACGCTCATCTCCTGAACTGACCGAAGTGTATAGTCTGGCTATGCCTCATTAGACAAACTGCAGGACATTTTCCCTGTGGATAAATTGTACCTGCTTCCCTTCTTTTGGGATTCCCAGACGTGTTCCATTTCTCATGCTATAGATACAAGTCTCTTCAGGGAATAAATAATGTAGCCTGGGGATTTGAAGTCTCTGTGTTAACAAGACCCATCACAGTTTGACAGCCTTTAGTGAGGATACACAAAGGAACTTAAATTGTAAGACTGTAATGAAAAGAGATGTCCAAAACCTTCAGAAAGCATGCTGTGAATTGCTTTTGGCTCACTTGGATAGATAAGATAAAAAATGGGAGAAAGTTATCTGTGGTAATAATTTTAAATTACTGATATAAAATAATGACTGCAACAAATATGCTGGGGTATATATGTCTATATTTTGTTTCTCTGATCTTTCCTGAGATCTTATAAAATTGCAATTGAAGTCACTCACTGGGTGTGTAGGTGCCCCCCAGCCCTGGAGATACAGATATAGCACGCTAGGAGCTGTATGTTCCTGGGGTGCAGTTGCTGGCCCAAGACCTTTCCCCTGCTTTGTTTGCTGTTTGTTGTTGTTGTTGTTGTTGTTTTGTGACCTGTTGTTCCTTTCTCTCTTCCTTTCCACTCATCCCAATCAGTAGATCATAAGGGAATGGATGAACTACATTAGATAAAAGGGTGTAGTCAAAAGTTAAAGTTAACTAGCATAGATAAATGATACCTCTACCTTGCATTAGTAGCAATAGTATTTTCTGTGATGATAGATAACTCATATAATTAATATTATTTCTACAATTCAAAAACAATTATTCAGTTAAATCATTTGCATTTGCAATGATTTCTCTCTTCCTTTCCACTCATCCCAATCAGTAGAGGCAGATGGCTCCCCACCCTGAGTTTCTTCGCTTAAAGGGAGTTTTTACTCTCCACTGTCACCTAGTGCTTGCTCATGGGCGATTTGTTGGGTTTTCTAAATGATTCTATATCATTGTATTGTCAAAATCTGTAAGGTGTTAAACCTTACATTGTAAAGAGATGACTTTTGTTGTGATTTATTAATAAACTGATTCAAAGTCAATTTTAAAAAGCCTAGGGAAATGGAAAGTCTAGAACTCACAGAGACCTTCAGAGTTGCTATGGTCCATCTGTGAGCCACCATCTGGCTTCGGATTAGTTCGAAGTTAGTTAGTTAACATGTGGCTAGAGACAGAAAGAATGAAGGGAAAGCGGGAGATAAGAGAAGTACACTTAAAGGTGTGAATGAGAGAATGAGTAAGGGGATAGAGAGGCAGAGCAGGAGAGACAGTGGGGTGTAGAGGAAAAATGAGTAAAATTAAGAGAGAGAAATATGGGTACAGTGAGAATGAAGAAGGAAAAAAGGTAAAAGATTGAGCAGGAGAGACAGGAGCACAGTGAGCTCTCAGGGGGAGCATGTACTTAGAATAAAGAGTAAAACGAAGAAGTGGGGCTTTGGAATACATGTGCCCCAGGGAGGATAGTGTGAAGTACCTTTTGTCTTCCCACCATCAGGAGCTTCTTTTGAATAAACCTAGCCAAGCATTTCCTTTTTGTAAATCTCACTTTGAAGAAGGGCAAAGCTAAAGCTTCACCCACAGTGGTGATCGAGTATAGTTGTACCTCGGCCCACGCAAATCCCTTCCTCAATAGCTGTGGGTGTGTAACAGTTTCATTTCCATTTTAGAGCACAGGGAGATTGCTCACCGCCTAGACACGTAACAGCAGCTTCACCTTGGTTGTGAGCCTGCATATGTTGTCCACAGTGATTGGCAAGACGGTGTGACCAATTTTATTTAAAGCTTTACGCCTGCTTTCTTTATCCAAGAGACTTGTCAAAAATGACACGTGGCATCATAGCAAGACAGGCATGCATCTACTGCTTCTGCTTCTGCTCTGCCACTTAATTCCACTGGGAAATAAGAAGCTCTGAGGCTGAATTCATTACCAGTGATTGTCATGATCACACTATAATAGTTGAAGTTTTTTTTTCTTTTTGTTTTTTATTTATTAATAATTTATTTATTTACTACATGCATGTGCACTCTTCCAGATACCCCAGAGAGACAGACTGCAAAGGTAGAAGAAACAGAAGTGCTGCTCCTGCTGCAACCAGATCGAGAAATTAGAAGACGATTGCATTTGAAGCAGAAAGTGTTAGATAACGGATCAGACCAGAACTGTTCCACAACTCCCCAGTGCCTTTCTCTGATGACTGAGCAATTTTCTGTCAATCAACAGAAATCAACAAAGAAAAAATGAAAACCTAATTCAACTATTATTTTGGCTATGTAGTGGGTCAAATGGAAGTAGACATGATGCAAAATTGTATATTAAATTGTGGACTATCTGACAATCTTTTATGATAATTAATCTTAAAGTTGTTAATCTCTCATTTCTCATTATTATTAATAACAAACACACAATAACAAGCACATATGTCTCGGGGCTGTCATGTAGTGGTCAGGACGGATAACACAATGGCGACAGCATACATCTACTGCCAGGGCGATGTGCGATCAGGCCACCTTCTCAGAATTGCCAGACATCTGCTGCTCTGGTCTTGTGTGCACCTGCTCTCGCTGAGAGCTGATATTGTAGATCTAGTTCGGCCGGGCGGAAGTGGATCTTAGAAGTGGAGTTTACAAAGCGCTCGAGCTGCTTCCACAACAGCTTCCTATGCTGCAAAATGGTCAGCTTTTCAGTGGTGGTGCATGGAGAGAGGGGTCTCTTCTGTCCTTCTGCTGCTGTCCTGGTGCTGAGAGCTCTGGCCTCTGTTCCTTTTGAGTTGATAGACCAAGCTTCCCTTAAGCGCTTATCTAGGAAGATGACTCTGCTGTTAGCTTTGTCATCAGCAAAGAGAGTCAGTGATCTCTCCGCACTCTCCGTTTCTCGCACGGCGGATATTCACCA
>OMLM01020456.1:7581-17913 GCA_900302695.1 Helostoma temminkii | reverse complement strand
GGGTGTGTTCCAACTATAGGGGGATCACACTCCTCAGCCTCCCTGGGAAAGTCTATGCCAGAGTGCTGGAGAGGAGAATTAGGCCACTAGTCGAACCTCGGATCCAGGAGGAACAATGCAGTTTCCGACCAGCTCTATACTCTTGCTAAGGTGCTCAAGGGTTCATGGGAGTTCGCCCGTCCAGTCAACATGTGCTTTGTGGACTTGGAGAAGGCGTTTGACCGTGTCCCTCGTGGCATCCTGTGGGAGGTGCTCAGGGAATACAGGATTTGGGACCCTCTGTTATGGGCCGTCCGGTCCTTGTACGACCGGAGCAGGAGCTTGGTTCGCATTGCCGGCAGTAAGTCAGACTTGTTCCCGGTGCATGTTGGACTCAGACAGGGCTGCCCTTTGTCACAGATTCTGTTTATTAATTTTTATGGACAGGATTTCTATTCGCAGCCAGGGGTCGGAGGGAATCCGGTTTGGGGACCACAGGATCTCATCCCTGCTTTTTGCACATGATGTTGTCCTGTTGGGTTCATCGAACCGGGACCTCCAGCAGGCACTGGGGCAGTTTGCAGCCGAGTGTGAAGGAGCTGGGATGAGAATCAGCACCTCCAAGTCCGAGGCCATGGTTCTTAACCAGAAAAAGGTGGCTTGCACCCTCCAGGTTGGGGGGGAGATCCTGCCTCAAGTGGAAGAGTTTAAGTATCTTTGGTCTTGTTCACGAGTGAGGGAAAAAGGGAGCGTGAGATTGACAGAGGGATTGGTGCATCAGCAGCAGTAATGCAGTCAGTGTACCTGTCTGTCATGGTGAAAAAGAAGCTGAGCCGAAAGGCAAAGCTCTCGATTTACCGGTCAGTCTACGTTCCTACCCTCACCTATGGTCATGAGCTTTGGGTCATGACCAAAAGGACAAAGTCGCAGATACAAGCGGCCGAAATGAGTTTCCTCCACAGAGTGGCTGGGCACATAGGGTGAGGAGCTCAATCACCCGGGATGAGGTTTTCCGGACATGTCCCACTGGGTGGAGGCCCCGGGGAAGACCCAGGACACAGTGGAGGGACTATGTCTCTCGGCTGGCCTGGGAACACCTCGGTTTTCACCCGGAAGAGCTGGAGGAGGTGTCTAGGGAGAAGGAAGCCTGGGCATCTCTGCTCAAGCTGCTCCCCCCGCGACCCGGCCCCAGATAAGCGGAAGAAGATGAGATGAGATGAGAAATTTCAAGGACGAATGAGACGGAATTTTTGTCTATACTGCGGGAGAAACTGAGAAAACTCTAACCATTCCTGCCTTCATTGACTTGGACTTCATCGCCCAACACCTCGCCACCCTCATCCAACGGTCACACAGTCATACTCACCACTGTGGATAACGGCTCAAAGATGGCCGATTTCATCCCCCTGACCAAGCTTCCCTCTGCCACGGAGACTGCACACCTGCTTATTACTCATGTGTTCCACATTCACGGACTGCCCTGGGACATAGTATCTGACAGGGGTCCCCAGTTTACCGCCTGTTTCTCGGTCACTGAGTTTGGCTCTACTCCTCTGATATTTCCCTGAGGGTGGTGAGTCGCAAGCTGGCATCTCTTTTTCTTGGGCCTTACCCCATCACTACAGTGGTCAACCCCATTGCTGTATGTTTGTGTCTCCCCAAACCACTTTGAATCTACCCAACATTTCATGTTTCCTGGTTGAAGCTGGAAGTCATCAGTGATCTCAAAACCTAGAACTTGCAAATTAGAACCAAATTTAAAATGAAAGGTACTGGGTACCTGTAGAAAAAAAAAGACTTTTAGTTCTGCTTATTCGATGCTGTGCGTGTCTTTTGTTTAGATATGTCCTGGCATGCATGGCTACCGTTTCAAGCTACAAGATGGAGCAAGTGAACTGTATTGCTGAACCTGTGTCACTTATATATTTTTCTGCTTTATACCTACAGTTAACACTAAATGTTTAGTTAATGTAGATGAAGATATTGTATATTTTTGTTATCTGGACATTACAATTTTTAAAAAACTATTTTGGAATAAAAATGAATAACCAGAATTGATGAGCAAAATCCTAATCCCAATCACCAAAATTAAAATGATCACCAGCCCCAGATGTGGCTGTGACACATCTGAAATATACAGTATATGCACAATAAAAACAAACAAAATTTAAACTAGCCTAAAATCTGCATCTCTCAGTGACAATTTTCTCCGGATTCATAACTTGTTTGTCTCTTTGTCCTCATGTATTGAGGAAAGTTAGGTCAGTGCAGCATATTAATGAAGTCCCTCAGGTTAAATGTCATTTCATGTTTGTCTCATAGGTATCATTACATTAGCCAAAGTTTCAACTAATTACTTCTGAAGCAAATTATGGTCAGAGCTGTTAACCAGCGAGACCAATAAGCCTGAAAAGAACTCAGCAGTGGTTTCACCAATTCTCAGAGGGCTAAGGACGATAATGACTTCCCCTTAGACTCAGGATGGACAGACATGCGTTTTCTCTATCATTAGAAAATACTATTTTTTTCTGGTCAGTTCAATATGGGCCAAGTTGTTGTTTTTTTCAAAACCTAACTAAACCTTAATCAAAGATGTATCAGAATATATAATAATATAGAACAGATGAAAATAACGTTGACAAATGGTTTAACCCTCAATGGCTGCTATTGATTAGAATATTACATATCAGGTTAAATATTTGACAAAGAAAAGTTTTAAACCTAGTCTTAAAAGTAGAGAGGGAGTCTGCTTCTTGAACCTGAACTGGTAGCTTTTAAATTTTAGGGATATTCCTAGGTGGAAGAAGGCAATTCGAGAGATTTATTTTATGTATGAGTTAAAGAAGATATCCTGAGTCTGACTGCAGCAAAGAGGAAAGATCTCTGCAATCTCTTCCCCAAGGACAGAGCTGGACTTCTTAATTACCTTGTCCAGCTTCTTTCTCTCCCTCTCTATAATGCTGCTGCTCCAGCAAGCCACAGCAGTGCTCCCTTCACTCCTCAGGAGGTACAGTTTGCTCTGACTCTTCCTGAACAGTGCGACTGTGGTATGACTCCAGTCCAGTTTGTTGTTTAGGTGAACACCAAGATACCCAAAAGTCCACTCTCTCAATATCTGTACCCAGTGAGGGAACGTCTGTGAAAATGCACCATTATCTCCTTGGTTTTCCTTGCGACAATCAGGAGGTGATTTCAACCATTCTAGTGCTGTTCCTTTAATCCCAATGGTATGTTCTAGTCTGTGTAATAAAATATCTATAGTGTCAAAAGCAGCACTGAGATCTAATAAGATGAGTAGAAAGAAATCTGGTTACATTGAAACTACATTGAAACTATGAAAGCTCTGTGATAGTTTGTGTGATCACTGCTGATCTAGGGTTTCAACAGACACATCATCATTGCTGCACTGCTTTTCCAGTTGTGAAATGTCTTGATGTTGTGATCATTTTTATTTTTGGCATTATGGAATCATTATGTTGGGCAGGAAACATATCTGCACGACATAATCTGAAGCGTTTCATTAATTCAGTCTTTTAGTTTTTGGAGACTACTTCTTCTTTCCGCCATTTCACCCTTCTGGTGAAAAAATCCTTAAATTTCTCCCTCTGAGAAAAGTATTGCTTCAGACTCTGATCAGTTTTTACTTTAAGACCACACACACCTGAAGGCTACCTAAGAGTTTAAAAAACTGGATTGTTCACAGTTAAAGACTGTTACCCCAGGTAAGAACCTTGCCTTCATCCTGCACCCCCTAGGAACCCATGAGTTTATCTGTATTTGATTTTTGACCTGCTTTAACTGACTCTGTGTATTGGATTGTGGATACTGGACAAAATGCTATTGACTTTCTGGAAACCGAGGCAGACAGGGCCTGTATCTGTGGCTAGGGATTCTGCTCACTCCTTTGGGTTTGTTTTGATCACTCTGTTTAACCTTGCTACCCTGTTCTGTCTGCCCAGTATTCATTCTTTTAGAGTTTGTGCATGCTGTATCCTTCCTTAGAAGATTCTGTTCCAAGCACATCGTTTCATCTCATACTTACCTTTGACCACCTACCTGCCTGCCTCTTTCTGTTCATTGAAGAACATCATTGTAGTCCTGACTCTATCCCTACTGAGAGTAAGCACCTGGCACATCTACACCACATCATATACTCACCATTTCACGATTCGCTCTGACTACTGTTTTCTGTTTAGAGCCCCCGTTTCTACACCTTACATGACACCTCCTGTTACTGGTTCTATTTTCACCTTGTACAAACCCTTCTCCTGTGATTCTGACAACTGCCAGCCATTCCTTACTCAGTATTAAATCCATTTTCAATCCAAGCTCTCTGCATTCTTGTCAGAAGAGGCCAAACTTTAGTTCTTTTCTTAACGGACCAGCTAAAGCTTGGGGATCCGCTAAGTGGCCTTTTTTTTAAACATAATAAAAAACTTGATCCTACAAGTCCTAACAAGGAAGCCACCATCCAAGTCTCAGAGATTAAGCAAGGTTCTCAGTCAGTGGCAGATTACACTATTGAGTTCAGAACACTAGCCGCCCTGTGTGATTGGAACAAGTCTGTTTATTACACCAGGTTTTACATGGGGTTGAAAAAGTAAAAGATGAACTAGCAGCTTGTGACTTACGTAAAGATCTCAATGGACTCATCGATCCTACCATCCGAATCGACCAACAAGTCAGAGAACTGCTAGCTATTGCTGTCATTATTGAACCTCCACTTCAACAAGGTGAGCTTCTGCTCCTCCAGCACAAAACATATCACCTCTGCTTGCTAGACACTCCTCTCCTGAACCCATGCAACTGCCATGTACTAAGCTCTCTCAAGAAGAGAGACAACGTTGTGTGAAACTGAATCACCTTCAGGACAGAACTATTACAATACCTACCTCATTGATTCCAGGGAGATCATACTGAGCTCACCGATCAAAAGCTTGCTAAAAATCTCTTCTACTCCACACCCTGTCGCAACCCATCCAGGTAAGAGCCCTTGATGATCATTTAAGCCATCCTTGCTCCTCTTGCACTGGTCCACTACACATTTTTGTTGACAACCATTTCATTTCATTTGATATCATAAACTTCTCCCGTCTTCCCCTGGTTCTGAGAGCCGCCTGGCTTAAGACTCACACACCCCACATCTACTTGTCATCTGGCAAGATCTTTGGTTGGGGGGTTTCCTGCCTGAATAATTGTCTCTGTGCTGCATTGTCAACATCTGAACCTGACATGGCTTAGAGGGTGGAGGAGTTCCCAGACCATGCGTGTCTGAGGTCTATTTAGACTTGAAAGAAGTCTAAATACAAATACAAATTTAAGGCCACATCATTACCACCATGTGTTTCTGACTCGATTTGCTACTTGCTATTATGGGGCACTTGTGGCAGGGCTTATTTGACCATCCTCCTCTCCAGCAGGTGCCGGGTTCCTCATTGTAGGAGAAAAAAGTTTCACCGGGACCCCAGAGGTGGAGAAGGCTTTTACTCGCCTCAAGGAACTCTTCACCTCAGCTCCAATCTTAACCATGCCTGACCCAGACCGGCAATTCATTGTGGAGGTTGAGGTTTCGGACGGGGGCAACGGGGCAAGAGTGACAACCAAATCCATCCATGTGCTTTCATCTCATGCCACCTGTTCCATTGAGGAAGAGGTCCTCAATGCTCATGCTTCGCTTAAGTTATGGATTGGTACCACTCTTCCCGCCTCTCGTGCAATGTTTCAGGTGGTCATCCATTATCTCAGTGTTTCTGCCTGTCCCATCTGGACTCAAACCAAGGTCTCCCATGGATCCCCTGCCGGCCTTCTCCATCCTATTTCTGTTCCTCGTCATCCCTGGTATAACATCTCCCGGACTTTGTCACTGGTCTTCCACCATCTATTGGTCATACCACCATACTCACATTTGTGGACAGGTTTTCCGAGATGGTTCATTCCGTCCCCCTGCCCACATTCCCTTCTACTTTCTCATCATACATCAGCACACAAGTCGTCACAACCAAATCCTATTCATAATTGGCTGTACAGTCTTTAAATGTGAGCCAGGCTTTAGCAGATTTTTTAGCCTTAAGATGCATTGGGAATAGTGTTTGTCTTCACTAGAAGTTGGATTGATCTTAAAGAGGAAATTCTTACAAAATGTCATAATTTTGATACTTTTTTTTAGAATTTCAGACACTTTTGGGCTGAGGAGGCTTTGTGAGAAATCCACCATCTGACTATTATTTTGTCACATTGACTAAATTAAACATAAAAGTATAAACCTCATTTTGAAAGTAGTCTTTCAAATGACGCTTTTTGAGAAAGACAATTAGTGGATCATTTCTGACTGGTGTCATTAGTGCTAATGTTGTAGGACTGGTCTGTTGGGATTTTTCTGATCTGATATAAAGCAGATGCTGCAGTAGGTGCAGCATGATGCACAGCACAATGTAAAGTTCCTGCACAGTTGTCTTTGGTGAGTGGGGGGGTTTCAAAGGCTGGATATTTTTAGACTGTAGGTGATACTGTATGACTTCCTATATATTTTCTTATCTTCTTCTATATATCTACTCTTTGAAGTGGTTTTTGGTTTTGTTCAGGTCTTATTAGAGCTCAGAAAACACTACAATAATGTGGCTGGATTTCAAAATGATGCCTTTCAGTGAAACTATTAATTTAGTTCAGGGTAAATGATGAAACACATTACTCCCTTCCAACAAAATGGTGCTAAATTCAACCTCATCAACTGTATCTTACTTCATCCTTGGAGCATATTTGCACGTTGGAAACTTGAGATACTTGTATTTTGTGATGACTGCTTTGCTCTATATCATTATAATTATTGCCAACACATCTCTCATCATGGTTATCTGTCTGAACAGATGTCTGCATGAACCTATGTACATGTTTCTGTGCAGCCTGTTTGCGAATGAACTGTATGGTAGTACGGGCTTGTTTCCATTTCTTCTAGTTCAGATCCTCTCTGACATTCACACTGTTTCGGCTCCTTTTTGTTTCCTGCAGATCTTCTGTGTTTATACGTATGGCAGTGTAGAATTTTTAAACCTAGCCATCATGTCTTATGACAGATATCTCGCCATCTGTTGTCCTCTACAGTATAACATACAGATGACATCAAACCATGTTGCTGTCTTTATTATTGTGGTATGGTTGTACTCTTTTGTGAAATTTCTGGTGACTTTGTCCTTAAACCTTCGACTGCCGCTTTGTGGTAACATCATGAACAGTTTGTATTGTCAGAACTACATTATTGTTAAGCTGGCATGTTCTGACACTAAGCTGAATAACATTTATGGACTTTTTGGCATTGTTCTAACCATCATAGTCCCTCTTTTGCCAATCTTCGTCTCATACATAAAAATTCTCAAAATTTGCTTTTCTGGTTCTAGTCAGACCAGACAAAAAGCTCTTGGTACTTGTGCACCTCACCTCATGTCTCTGTTGAATTTTTCCTTTGGTTGCTGCTTTGAAGTCCTGCAGAGTAGATTCGATATGACTAGTGTTCCCCATGTAGTAAGTATAATTCTGTCTCTGTATTTTCTTATCATACAGCCACTTTTGAATCCTATTATGTATGGAATGCAAATGTCAAAAATAAGAACGAAATATAAACATCTGTTTTGTAATAAAATGAGAGGAAGAGTACAGGTACAATAAACATTAAATTATTCACAAAATCTGCAGTGCAGTGTTAATGTGTACCGTGGTAATTTTTTAAAATAATGTCTTCAATGTGACAAGACATAAACAAAACAATAGTAGGTATTGTTAGTGGTTGCCACTGTACATATTCACTACCATTCAAAAGTTTGGACATATTCTCCTTCAGTGGCTATTCTTTATTTTTTATTATTTTCAACATTAATACTGAAAAACATTCACACAAGTAAAGCACATGTATGAATTATGTAGTAAATAAAAACATGTTACAGCTGTGACAGCTTTGCATACTCTCTGCATTCTCTCAGTCAGCCTCATGAGGTAGTCACCTGGAATGATTGTGATGTGTGAGGCAACTACTGTTAGTAGCTATCTTAATGAGTTAAGGAGGCTACACCCAACACTGCTGAATCTGACTGGAACTAGGATTACGACAGCTTGAAGCTGCTGTGTCAGTGCATCATATTATGATTCTAATTGTGCATACCCTAACTTTTGAAAGGAGTGAAATAAATGCATCATGTAACATGTCATCATGTAGGTGTCTGCAGTGGTAATTTATAAATGGGACATACAGTTTGGATAAGAAGGAATGATTTAATTCATTTGACTGATGCATGAACACAGTTCAATTTTAGTCTGTTTAGATCTGAATAATAGACCACAGGTCTGAGATCTACAGTGACCTGTCCAGACTGTACCCTGCAGTTCAGCCAGTGACAGCTCAGATTAGTTCCAGCAACCCTATGACCAAGAGTACAACAGTCCACATTTATTCTAGGAACAGGCTGTCTTACACTCTACCAATGCCTACTGAATAATTCATAATACACCCTCCTTCAAGCAGCTGCACCCACACTAATCGCCGCCATTTTACAAATCATTAATACATCTCTCACAACAGGCACCTTCCCCACCTCGTTTAAACACGCCCAGATTACTCCACTCCTTAAAGCCTTCTCTTGATCCCTCACTTGTTGAGAACTACAGACCTGTCTCTCTTCTTCCTTTTCTTGCCAAGACCATTGAATGAACAGTCTTTGATCAACTCTCTGATTTTCTTTCTCAGAGCAACCTCCTTGATGCCAACTAGTCTGGCTTCAAGAGTGGTCACTCTGCAGAAACAGCACTCCTCACAGTTGTGGAATCCCGGCATGCTGCAAAAGACAGGGGACAGTCCTCTGTCAAATCCTACTTATCTATCTTATCTATCAGCAGCCTTTGACACGTTGAACCACCAGATCCTTCTATCCACACTCTCTGACTTGAGCATATCTGGAACAGGTCTGGCCTGGCTTCGTTCTTACTTATCTGGTTGAACCTTCATGGTGTCCTGGCAGGGTCACATTTCCAACTCTCAGTGTCATGATCCCCACTCATGTTTCCTGCCATGACCATATTTGGTTAATTGCTCCCTCTGTCTGTGTTCTCTGCCCTGATTACTAACCTGTTCCACCTGTGTTGGTTGCTTTATAAGCTTTGTCCACAGAACTCCCTCTGCCAGATTGTGCCACTTCTTCCTGAAGACACATCCAGCCTTACTCTTTGATTGTTCTTCTTCCTGAACCTGAACCTGAACCTGACCCTGACCCTGACCCTGACCCTGATCTCTGCGGTACCTTTACCTGTTTACTCTGCTGATCTTCCTGAGCCTCGACCCTGGACCGGCCCCGACTCTGATCTCTGCCTACCACATTACAGTACTGTACCCTGTAGTTAGCCTGCCTGGATTAAAATTTGTGCCAATACTTCTGGATATTGATGATAAGGATTTTGGACAACCACATTATAGTTTTTGATCTTTGTGTGTATGATGACCTGACTGTTTGGGCTGATATCTAAGTGCTAGAACATGGAACTAACCTCATCAGTGTTTTTGCCTCTCCCTCCTACAAGCTATTTTCTGGCCACCAACTACTACCTTTCCGTAACTTCAGTCCTTCAGTTCTCCCAGTCCTATCCACCAGCTGGAATTTGCCTCCACCCCTCCCACCGTCACCATTTAGTTCCTGGAAGTCTGCTGTTCTCACTCTCTGCCAGCTACCCACCGAATCCTCTCTTGTGGTGCATCCTTCTCTGTTCAGCTCCAGACTCCTTTCTCACAGTGAGCACAGACAGTAGTTTCACTTACTGCAATACCCTCCTGTTACCGTCACTATATAACTCCTGTCTCCTCTGCTAGACGGACCCCAGAAACAAAACCCTCCCCTAGACTCCAGCCGATCCACGTCTCCTCTAACTCAGCCTCACTTTACAATAGACTCATTTTTACCAATTCCCTGTCTCTCTACCGGTGTGCCACAGGGCTCAGTTTGCAGTCCTTTCCTTTTTTCAATCTATACTACATCTCTTGGTTCATCATCCGCTCACGTGGCTTTTCCTATCATTGCTATGCTGACCACACGCAGCTTTTCCTGTTCTTTCCACCAGATGACTCGACTGTCTCATCATGCATCACTGCCTGTCTGTTGGACATCTCTGCTTGGATGAGGGAAAAACATCTTCAACTCAACCTTTCCAAGACAGAACTTCTAGACCCTGAATATAACACATCAGCTTTAAATGTCTTTATTGATTGCCCCAACTAAGTTCAATTAAACTTTATTTATATAGCACCAAATCACAACAAAAGTCATCTCAAGGCACTTTACAATGTAAGGTTTAGACCTTACAATACAATTAAATAATAAT
>OMLM01020455.1:0-10787 GCA_900302695.1 Helostoma temminkii | reverse complement strand
TGATCGACACAAGTGGTTCGTATCACAGCAGCATAGTCGCAGTAGGCGTACTTCAGCACTGAATTGCAGTGAGGGAGAGGAATCACAGTTGCAGGAAAAAAAGCCCCAAAACAACAACCAACAATCCACAGAATACATGACAGGACAAGAGTACGTGTATTTGTTAAATAATTGTGATAATGAAAAGGACGACTAACAGCAATCAATCGATCAAATGCCATAATTGACAGAGCAAACGCTTCCATCACCTCTGCTAAATGGAAAGCAAACATCTGAATTACACACGGCACATAGGATATAGTTTTAACACCAGCAACTAGAACTCCAATCATTGTTGGAGTAGCACTAGAAGCGTACATGATATCAACAACAGCAAGGTTACACATCAGAAGATACATTGGTTTATGCAATTTTTTGTCATAAATAATAAAGACAATGTTTACTATATTAGCTAAAACAGCCACAACATAGACAATAAGTATAAATACACCAACTAGCACAGGACTTTTGATTGTGTCAAAACCACCTATGGTAAATTTGGTTATTTTGATAGAAACATTGGATAAAAGCATTTTAAACAAAATGTTCAAATTAAAAAATGAGAAAAAATGTATGTTGAAAAGTCTGAAATGAAAAGATCATCCAGTATATAGTAAACCATAACCACTTCCATCATTTCAAGACGCCACACCTTAAATAAATAGCAGTAACATAGCTTAATCAAACAACTTTAATCACAACAACAAATGGATTTTACCTGACAGCTTCCAGGACAGTGGATTATAAGACTCAGAACATGAAATATTACTGGACAGACTCATTTTCCAATCACATTGGATGTTGGCAGCACATGATTACAATCTGAACCAAAAGCTTAAAGCACTTATCAAACTCTTAGGTCAGAAATCCTGTATGTACTGACTGTGTCATCAGCATCTGTGTTGTCAAACACAAAATGTCGAATGTGGGTCAGATCTGTTCTAAGGTGAACACCGAACCAAAACAAATGAGTTTTTTGGCCATTAGGTTACAAAAGCAACAAACCCAGGAAAGACAAAATAAAGTAAAAATCAATACAAAGCCTAAGGAACGTGCTGTCCACCAGAACAGCTTCTACTAGAGAAATGAAACACCATTCTTCCAAAAAATATTCCTTAATTTTTGTGTCTTGATGGTAGTGGAGGAGGGTGTTGTTTAACATGTCTGTCCAAAATCGCAAAACTTCTAGAAGGAACTGCTTTACCTATAATTTACATTTTCATATTCCTAAAACCATTCAGTGAGATCTGCTCTGTAGAGATGCATGTGATGCAATATTTAATCACAAACTGATTCAGTTTTTCTTGTCACTTAGCTGTGTAAGTGCAGTAAATTTACTAAATTAATGTGAAGACAAGATCAGCTGTCAAATACAGGCACTTGTAATGCCATATGGTGACAAATGGCATAAAAGGTACTGAACTGTAGGGGGAATAATGTAGAATTAAAATTATACCATGTACTTGACTAGATGACTTTACTTGGGTAAATTTTACAGTGACCCCTGAGAGCACAACCTGCTGCAACTTAGCAAAACACATGAAAAAAGACAACTTCAACTTCATAACTGTGCAAGAAAAAAAAAACAAGTACAAAATACACAAAATACAAACATAACCTAAATGTTTGCTGCAAAAATGATCTGATGATGGAGTCTATATATATCCTGTGTGATTATACTTTATGTTCAGTTTATAACCTTTCTCTATCAAAGGCATATCATGTTCTATCTATTAGCTGCAGATCAACAAGTCTAAAACAAGCTTAATCTCTTTCATTATTCAGATTTTTAAAATTGTGATTACTTTTACACAGTTATGTGTTTCAGTTTAGGATGTTTAGTTTGGAATCTCTTTAGATGTCTCAACTTTTTTGAACATCTTAAAAATCTTATATTTAATTTCTTTTGTTCTAAGACAGTACACGAAAGGATTTACAAGAGATGGGCCAAGGATGGACCCGATCATTAAGCCATTTCGTTCCTCAAGAGTTAATACTATACCTAATCTGGTCATGATTGCAAGGATAAATATTGGAAAGTAATAACATGTTACCACAATTAAGTGACTCAAACAATTGCTTCCTATTTTCATTTTGTCATTATTTGAGGACAATTTCACAAAAAATATGATCCCAATATACGACAGGCAAATGAAACCTAAAGTGAAAAATAAAAGAAAAAATATCATCACTGCAACAAGATTAAAATAGTAGTTAGGGTCGACACAAGTGGTTCGTATTATGGCAGCAAAATCACAGAAAGTGTACTTCAGCACTGAAGTGCAGTGAGGAAGAGGAATCGCAGTTGCAGGGAAAACAGCCACGACACCAGAGGCAACAATCCACAGGATATATGTCAGAACAAGAGTACGTGCATTTGTTAAATAACTGTGGTAATGGAAAGGACAACAAATAGCAATCAGTCGATCAAATGCCATAACTGACAGAGCAAACATCTCCATCACCCATCCCAGGTTAAAAGCAAACATTTGAATTAAACACGACACATAAGATATGGTTTTAACACCAGCAACTAGAACTCCAATCATTGTTGGACTGATACTGGAGGTGAAAATAATATCAACAACAGCAAGGTTACAAATCAGAAGATACATTGGCTTGTGTAATTTTTTGTCATAAATAATAAAGAGGATGTTTAGTATATTGGCTAGAACAGTTACAACATAGACAATCAGTATTACTATACCAACTAGCATAGGTCTAGTGATTGTGTCAAAACCACCTATGGTAAATTCTGTTACCTTCATTGAAGCATTGAGTAAAAACATTTAAAAAATGTTCAGATAAAAAAAAATTACAAAGGAAAGGTTGTTTTAGAAAACTCTCAAAGCAAAAGATCATTCAATAAATAGTCAACCATAACCATTTCCAGCTTTCAGATCCTCAAAAAGAAAAATGATATTAATAATAACACTAGTGAAAGAGCTTAATCAAGTAGTTTTAATTACAACAACATTGGATTTTACCTGAAAGGTTCTAGGACAGTGGATTATAAGACTCAGTAGAACATTGAATGTTATTGGACAGAGTCATTGTCCAATCACATTGGATGTTGTCTTTCTGTATAATTTACATATTACTACGTATTACTAATACCATTACCAATACCATTCAGTGAGTGATCTATTCTGAATGGATGCATTTTTGGCAGTATTTAATTACCTGCAAAACCTACTGTGGTATCTCAATTTTTATGAACATCTTTAGGATCTTATATTTAATTTCTTTTGTTCTAAGACAGTACACAAAAGGATTTACAATAGGTGGACCAAGGATGGACTCAATCATTAAGCTGTTTCGTTCTTCAAGAGTTAATACCACATCAATCTGGTCATGATGGCAAGAATCAAAACTAGAAAATACTAACAAGTGCTGCCCATTTTATTTTTGCCATTATTTGAAGATAATTTCACAAAAAATCATTGTTTTAGTCCTCAGGGGCAAGATGGAGCTTATCTGCCTTTGACTCAAAAAGGTAACCAAGTTATGTGTCAGGGCAAGACGAGGTGGCGGACCCAAAGTGCACACAAACAAACAGGGAGACAAGAATAACAAGTGAAGCTGATTTTAATAAAACGAAAACATGAAACAACTACAGAAAATCACTCCATACGGAGGAAAACTGGCAGCAGGAACAAAGACTAATTAATAAATGTAAAACAGAAACTGGGTAATGTTATAACTAAAACAGAGAAAAAAGTGCCTGCCCAGGGAGTTGTGTAGCATATTATGAAAGACTTTTGTATTAGTAGGAGAAGCCGGGCGAGTGGACGATAGAACCTAGGGATGAGGTATAGATGAAGAAAAGAAGAGGACCAAGGACAGAGCCTTGCAGTACACCTGTGAAGAGGGAATTAGATTTGGATATTTTTCCCTGCCAGCATACCTTAAAAGTTCTCCCTTGTAGGTAGGACAGTATCCAGATGAGAACTATGCCAGAGGTAGCCAGTTCAGGGAGTACAGACAGAAGAATTTGGTGGTTGACAATGTCAAACGCTGCAAACAGATTAAAACTGATAACTGCGCCTCAGGATTTGCAACCTGGCACGAATGCATAAGAGGGCTGTTTTAGTGAAATGACGCAGAGAATGGTTTAGATAGCAGGTATGACTTGAGAGATGTGTTAACGTGTCACTCTCAGTCAAAGTGGAGAATGAGGAGAGTGGTTGAGCTGGTTGACAAAGATGGCAGAGTATGCCAATCTGGTGAAGGGAATTGGGAGCTGATGGCTTCCACTATGTTAATAAAAAAGTTGGTAAGTCATCAGGGGTGAGACAGGTTGATGAAGGTAGAGAAGGGAGTTTAAAGTAGAGAACAGCTTCCTAGTCTCTGTAGAGCTTGTCCTGATCAAGCTGATCAAGGTCAAGGGATAAGATAAGATAAGATAAACCTTTATTCGTCCCGCAGTGGGGAAATTTCCGATCTCAGCACAGAAAGTGCCCTCTTGGCCTGGGGGCCAATGGATCAAAATCACATGGATTGGTGGAGTAATTCTGATGGCATGATTTTCATGGGCTGTAGTGGTAAATTTCCAGCTATTAGCGATGAGTGAAGTTCCACCTTCTGCCTGGATGGATGAGTATATTTAACCTAGACTAATGGGTGCGGCTTAGGGCATTCAGACTGCAGGCAAAAATGGCCCAGTGCATCTCCTCTGCTGTGCTGCAGAGAGTTTTTTTCTGCTAGACAATGTGTGTCAAAAATGCAAAGTAAATAATTATGAGGACTAATTTAGCTTTAACAACAAGAAACGGCAAATATTATATCCATTTCTCTCCTGTGTTAATTTAAGTACATATCCTACTTTCCTATGGTAATGCACAAACACCCAGAGAGAATACTGAAATGTAGAAGTGGAGCTGACGGACCTAACACACAATGCTGATGTTTCGTGCCGCTGATGGATCCAGTGGGTTTGGCTTTTATGTTTATGTGCCTCCACATATCAGACTTTAAAATGTGACATAGTGTTCAGAGTTCCGATGTGTCAGAGTCAAGAGTTTTGGGACCGTGACATGAGCAGCTTCACACAAGCAGATTTCATCCAAAATTTCAGGACATCAACACCTTTAATTATCTGCCAGTGTCTCTCCACAAGACTCTTATGCCAAGACACTGATCTCAGAAGCAAAAAAGTTGGATGAAATGTGACTTGTCTGTTCAGACTTATTGGAAAAAATCAGATATGTATCCAATTTAGGACCACATATGAAAGTGGCCCAGTTTGTATTTGAAAGACTCGTTTTCATGTCATTTGTGCTGTTTGGACTGCCACAAAAAAACAAATATGGACAAAACATTGGATTTGGGCCACTTTTGCCTGCAGTGTGAACATAGCCTTAGTCACTTCGAGGTGTTAATTAAATAAATAATAGGTCGAAACTGACAACAACAACAAACCAACTATTCAAGACAGAGTAAAACTTTGTACCTGTCATTAGTATTACTAGTAAACATAAGATCAACATGTAATATGGTGACATGTGGCATAAAAATGTGATTAAAACAATTAAAGATTCATCCAGGTCATGGTTATCCCAAAGCAGCAGCATTAAAATTCGCCCATGCTGACTTTTGCCCTCCACATGATAAAACCACCAAGTGGTGTTACCTGTAGGCTCTTTATATTGTGTTTACAAACCTGCAGAATTAATTGTTTGGTAATACTATCTGATTTTGTCAATTTTTACATTTGTACCTGCATATTCAATATCACATTCAACTTGGTTCAACCAACTACAACTAAGACACAGTAAATGACAAACTACAGTTTTTAGTAAAGGCCCAAACTAAAAGGACTAAATTATAAATTCCTGTCAAAATGAACACTGCTCTTCACTACTGGGGTTATACAGTGTGCAAGTTAGGATGTGACACTTACTGTGCATATTATACATTTATGTGTTATGTTAATGGTACATGATGTTATAATGTTTATCATTATTTTTATTCACTATAGACTGATTTAATTTTCCCATAATGTCACAGTCAGAACATGTTTATAGGAAAAAAAAAATCATTTTTTCAACATTTATGCTTCAAGGAATTTTTTAGGCCATTAGAAAACGTGCAATGTTTCTGTTGCAAATATCACATATGGACTCACTGATCTTTTTGGTCTAAAAAAAGTATTTTGCCATGTGTAAATCAATCAACTTAACTAAACTTAATCTCAACTTTGAATATAATAACTTTAAAGTCATAAATTCTTCACCATTATTTTTGTCACAATTACTGTTGAACAACTGAGTTAGTTTGACACAACAAAAGATTAATTACTCAATTATTACATTTAATTATTAAAAATAATCCACTTGTGCAATAAATCAATTAAATCTTTTATGTATTAAATGTCATGTTAATGTCAGAAGGTTATGAATAGTTGCTCATAGTCAAAGCTGACCCTCAATAATACAAAAAAGTGTTTACACAAGTGTTTTTTTTTGACATCAAAACAAAAGCATAAGTCATGTTGTAAGCAAAGTTTTGTAGTATATATATTGACAAGTGTTTATTAAACAAAGATGTTGTTCTTTTCACACATTTGTATGGTTCCTGCAGCTCAGAACTGGCATGTATGAATACATCTAAATAAATATATCTATATATTTAATATGTGTTTTCTGCTTCTCACCCATGTGAAATAAGCTCCTGTTCATTACTACTCTGCACACAATAAAGTTAGGAAAATGCATGGTTGAATATATTTTAGTATTTTAACACAATACTTTTATTATATGTATAAAAGGAAAATTCACACTTCACAAAGATCTACTCTGATATCTCAACTTTTTTGAACATCTTAATAATCCTATATTTAATTTCTTTTGTTCTAAGACAGTACACAAAAGGATTTACAACAGATGGGCCGAGGATGGACCCAATATTTAAGCCATTACGTTCCTCAAGAGTCAGTACCACACCTAACCTGGTTAAGATAATGAGAATTAATACAGGAAAATAGAAACATGTTACCACAATCAAGTGGCTCACACAAGTGCTGCCCATTTTCTTTCTGTCATTATTTGAAGATAATTTCACAAAAAATATGATTCCAATGTAGGACAAGCAAATGAAACTGAAGGTGAAAAATAAAACAAAAAATACTATGACTGAAGCCAGATTGAAATAGTAGTTTGGGTCGACACAAGTGGTTCGTATCACAGCAGCATAGTCACAGAAAGTGTACTTCAGCACTGAGTAGCACTGAGGGAGAGGGATCGCAGTGGCAGGAAGAACACACACAAAACCACTGGCAGCAATCCACAGCGTAGATGTCAGGACAAGAGTACGTGCATTTGTAAAATAACTGTGGTAATGAAAAGGAAGACTAATAGCAAGCAATCGATCAAATGCCATAACCGCTAAAGCAAACATCTCCATATACCGTCCCAACTGGAAAACACACATCTGTATTAAACACGGCACATAGGATATGGTTTTAACACCAGTAACTAGAACCCTAATCATGGTTGGACTGGCACTAGAGGTGTACAGTATATCAACAACTGCAAGGTTGCAAATCAGAAGGTACATTGGTTTGTGTAGCATTTTGTCATAAATAATGACGAGAATGTTTAGTATATTGGCTAAAACAGCCACAACATAGACAATCAACATAACCACACCAACTAGCACAGGACTTTGGGTTGTGTCAAAACCACCTATGATAAAGTCTGTGACTTTGATTGAAACATTCTGTGAAGACATTTTAAACAAATTAAGTAGATGTAAAAATTCCTTTAAAAGAAAAATATCATGCAATAGACTGTAAACTAGTTGTATTCAGTTGTTAGATTGTACAAAAACAAGTCTTAAACAGCTTTCTCCACAATAACAACAGAATTTATCAGATGGCTGTTTGGAGGTTGAGTTATAAGAGTCACCAGAACATTAAACTTAATGGACAGGCCCACTGTCCAATCACATTGGAGATTCACACCAGCACCACCAGGCAAAATCTTATGTGAGAAATTCTATGTGGAGACTATGTCATCTTTGAACAACAAATTGTTACAGGCAGGTGTGATGGGTTCTCAGGTGAATACATGCACAAAGTGAACAAATGCCCATTAAGGTAAAATAACCAATATGTAAGTGCAGTTGTTTAGTATTTATTCCGCTAATAATAATGCATTTATGCACGTTTTTTGATGCATGACATACATATTAGGGTGTATTGCCTTAATATGTGTCATGTAGTAAAGTACTGCATAGAAATTACCTGTTATCTGAATAACATGCTGAAGTATTCTGCTTAATTTGCTAACTATGCCGCATTTAAATATGTCAAGTAAATTAAGTGTTTCTACACTCTACCTCTACCCTGTATTCCCTATCAGTCTACATTCACACATTTTTAGAATGTCATATTAATCTCTCTGGTTCAGAGGAATATTCTGCCATACAAACACAGACTACATACAAACATACACCTTCCTGAATTTGACCTCAGGGAATATCAAAATTAACATTCAAGTAACACAATTCCTGTCATACAACTGTTTGAGATGTGGGAAATGTACACAACTAAATATTATTTTTATAATCACTTACTTTTTGCTTTTGTGTACCTCACTTCTAAATCACTCTGGATAAAAGCATCTGCTACAGGACTAAATATGAATGTGTGTAAATGTAATGGTCCTGTTATTTTCCTATTCTTTACACACAGTTTACGCATAATTTTGTGAACACATTACTTTTTTCTACTTCTTTCTTCTACTTCTATTCCCAAAATAAACGTGGTCACACCACACGCTTGTTAGAATGTTCTTTGTGGAAGTATATCTCTATAGATGTGTGAATGCAATTAATGCACAGGCTTTATTCTCTTGTCAGCTCTGTGCAGATTTGCTTTTGATGCGCAGTCAAAGATATTTAAGTTTTTTAAGGGGAGAGGGCTACACATTACCTTTGCTTCGCAGTCATACATTGTCACAACCACCTGTAAAACTTTGGGAACCACTGGTATACTGGTATCCACGTTTAACTTAAAGATGCTCTTAAATGTCAGATGTCTGTTGGATGACAGAAATATCCATTTCAGAAAATTTCACATCTCTCTATGTATAGATTACAGGCTCCCGTGTTAATTAAGGCTTTTGGGGGCGGGGGTGGCAGTTACTTTTTTCCCTCGATAAATGAAATCATAATTTAAAAACAGCATTTTGTATTTACTCAGGTTATTTTTGTGTAACAGTAAAATGTGTTTTAAGATTTAAACCATTTCAGTGTGAGAAATATGTAAAAGAATAGAAAACCGGGAAGGGGCACATACTTTTTCACAACACTTTATATTATAAGCATGAACTTACAGAATCACTTGTCTTGTCACTATTACTGTCAGTTTACTTTGATTTACAATTTTCACCATTGTAGCTACATGGTCAAAATATCTTTTTTTACTTGTTACAAAGCCTGGAAATAATATAAATGTCTAAATGTCCATGTCATCCCTAACATATGGACAACTAAAATCAAAACTGAGTTCCACTGACTACAACTAAGTTAATATAAATAACTACAATGTGTAGGAAATGACTAAAACTAATCTACTTCCTGTCAAAATGAATACTGCTATTCCCTACTAGGGTTATACAGTATGCTAAGGTAATGGTACTGTACATAGTGGTATAATAATATGCTGTGGTATGAGATTTTCTCTCTCATCAAAAATTAAAAGTTGTTCAGAAGCAAAATCACATTCCAATAAAAATGTTCCTCCAAATGTATGTTTTAAATTTATAAATAAAAAAATAAAAAAATCTACTTTGCAGTATTTCAGTTAAACAAACCTGTTTAACTGTTCAGAGCATTATTCTGTTATGTACACATTTAGATAATATACAAACATTTACACACACCTAAATGTGACCCCCAGAGACAATGTTTTGAATAAAATAAGTCAAATTCTTTATGATTATTTTTGACAGGATTTACATATGGAAGGCAGCAACAGAACAGTTTGATTATTAGGAATCAATCCACTTATTACATTTGCAATTTGCAATGTTACATTTGAAAAGAAGGAACCACCACCTTTTTTTAAATGATCAAAGTAGTCACTGATTATCATGGACTGATCAACTTAAAAGTTACCTGCAGTCTAATATACCGACATGTTTCTCTTCTACATATATATTTTTCTATATATAATATCATGGTGAAATGTAATTTGTTATTCCTGCTCTTTCTCTTTGGTCAAGAACTTTTAAAACTTTTTAAAACCCGTATTATATATATTTAACATTAACACCTACAATGATAGTATATTAGTAGTTTAATGATATTGAGATAAAAGGCAATAAGTCATATTGCAATTTTCCAGTAAATACTGACAAGCATTTACTACTATTACTGTTCTTTGCAGAGTAAGTTAGTTAGAAAGTAAAAGGCTAGTGGGCAGAAAAATGTTCTCTTTTGGGCTAACCTACCCAGAGTGTTTTTTGTTGTTTCTTACAACACAACAAACAGTATGGAAAATGCTTATTGATTTGATTTTAGTATTTCAGCATAATAGTTAAAATAAATAAATAAGTAAATACATAATAAATTAATCCTCTATTTATATGAACATAAATTAAAATTTCACAATAATCTACTCTGATATCTCAACTTTTTTGAACATCTTAATAATCTTATACTTAATTTCTTTTGTTCTAAGACAGTACACAAAAGGATTCACAACAGATGGGATGAGGATGGACCCAATATTTAAGCCATTC
>OMLM01020454.1:0-15250 GCA_900302695.1 Helostoma temminkii | reverse complement strand
TGAGTGTTATTTATTCCTAAAACTTGAATTTAAAATCCTCCTTTTCCATTTCCCAAAAATACCAGTACCAAACTGCATAATGCCGCATCAAAATATTAAAGACTCCACTATATGTGGGGATAATGCTCTGGTGTGTGTGTGTGTGTGTGTGTTAAAACAAATTTCCTTGCAATGAATTAAATACAGGAATTACAGTTATGTATAAACTGAGAACAATAAATGTTTTTATTAATAAACCTACTATCTGTTGCCTGGTTTTTAATTCACTGCAGTGATCAGTTTCATGCTTGCAGTGATAACAATACATAAAATATTTAGTGTCTATATTTTTATATTTAATTGATAGGTAGCAATGTTTTGTGTCTATTTATTCTGAAATGAAGATTTATTCCCATCACACTGAGCCAGAAACGTCTTGAAAACAGGAAACACATGCAGCATGCATAGCAACGGTTGCTAAGTTACAGTTGCTCTATGGGGGCAGTGCTTATAGACAGGAAGTGACTTTTATGACTTTGGTGTGTGACATCACTTCCTCAGTGTCTGAAAATCTGAAAGCCTTAGTTATTTACTGATTAGTTCAAATGCAAACACAATCAGTCCACAAGTATTTGTGCCAGACCAGAGATTGAGATACAATTCAAGACTTCACCAGAGAAATGGATGAAGAACACATCAGAAACAATGGGAAAAAGGTGATACCCACATTAATGACAAGGTCTTCACCACAGAAAAGTAAAAGTCTAATACCACAGCTTCCAGGGTTCGTCCCCTTGCTGGATACAGCACCTCTGGACATTTTTGCCGACTCTGCCCCACAAACTCACAGAGAAAGACTAATACCACAGCTTCCAGGGGTCATCCCCTTGCTGGATAAAGCACCTCTGGACATTTTTGCAGACTCTGCCCTACAAACCCACAGAGACAGTATAAAACCACTGCTTCCAGGGGTCATCCCCTTGCTGGATACAGCACCTCTGGACATTTGTGCTGACTCTGCCCCAAAAACCCACAGAGACAGTATAAAACCACCGCTTCCACGAGTTGCCCCCCTGAAGGAGACGGCTGCTTTCAAGATGAGTCCTATTGAACCCTTTGCAAATACAGCAAAAGAGACAGACGATAAAAAAATAAAATACATCATGCTTATCGCAGAAATGATCGTCAAGAAGATGCAGCAGAGGTCCCATATCAAACTGCGCCAGAAGCACATCAAAGCTGTTACCAAGCATCTGTTTAAGACAATATGTGAACAAGCTGAGCACATAGAATTAGGACTCGGCAGGATCCCTATAAAAAAAATAGAGAAAAACATTTACTATAGGCTGATAAGGGAATACGAAAGTATAGAGTATGCGATGATCAAATTGCAGTTAAAAGAAACAGAAGCTTATAATTTAATCGCCTCTATTTTGATTCAAAAACTGAAAAAGAAGCCCAAGAGCATCCTGAAAACCATATGGAAAATGGTGAAAAATTCATGTTTTGCATGTTGTTTTAACAAAACATATGCATCTTGATGGAAAAGAAAGCGTCTTATTTCCTTCAGGATTAGTGAAGCTAACCTAAGATGCAGGTAGCTGCTCCCCTCTGGTTCATAACCTCTCTACACTCCAGCCGGCTCCTCTTCTTCCACGTCGCACCTCTACCCTCCTGCAGTGAGTTGAGTTGCAGTATATATCGTTAACCCGTCCGTTCCAGCAATAATCCTGTCCCTCTTTTCAGACTGCCGTACTTACCGGAACTACTGCCCAGCCGACTGGTGCTCCACTGATCCTGACCACCACACTACACTATTCCTTAATTTCAATAAATCCAAATAGTCGTCAATGTTTTTGTCTTTTTCTCTAGTGACCTACCCAGCACGAATGGACTTGGGGAAAGTCTTAGACTGATGTGAATTAAACGGACGACAAATGAGCAAGTGAACACAGGTGTGTCTAATTTGTAGAGTGAGGCAGAGATGTTACCAACTCCTCAGTGAGGAAAGTAGCTATTGGCTATCCTAAAAGTCATTAGAAGTCGCTAAATTACATCATCGCCTAATTTGGATAATTGTCCATTTGAATGTATTTTTAAAAAAATATTGTTTGAGGTGGAATTGCTAGCTCTGCGTCCTTTATCTGGTCTTGGGACTGCAAAGTGGCTCAAAAGAGACACTCAGTTACTTTTCTCTGTATGACAATATTGTCCCTTTTTGCCTAAAATTAGGACTTATATCAATAAATTATGCTTTAAAGTTTGTGAACCATTTAGAATTTTGTCTGTGTACGCATAAATATGACTTCAAGCCTTATCTGATTTTCCTACTTTTGTAAACTAAAACAAGGGTCAAAGACCACTTTTGTGGGATGTTCAGATAAATGTGGTATCTTCAAACGTTTGGAATTTTTCAAAGATACTGTTTAGACTTGCGGAAGTCAGTTTTGGCTTTAGATTTACCCATGAGTAAAGGTGATGACCTCCATCCGTTGTACTAGGGCATAGAGATCCTCCATCTGGATCAAAGCATCAAGCAGCTTTTTTTGCTGAGTCATGACAGCACCTGTGGATGCGCGCGCACACACACACACACACACACACACACACACACAGGCTTGCTCTGCACCTATCGAGTCATTACCACAAGGTGTTTGTCCATTTTTTTGTCACTGCAGCTACTGATGTACTGACCAACTTTCTGGCTTCAACCCAGAAGTCTACAAGAAGACAAAAGTTTTCGTATAGACAACTAATTAAAGTAAACTTTAAACTGACTACAAACAAGAACTTGTACTAGTTTCAGGCTCTAGAGGAGACTTAGGAAGGCAGTGATGTCTCATTTCTGTTTTTAAATTTAACCCACTCTTATAACACAAATAATTTATTGTTTAGTAAGAATTTTGCTGTCATTTGTTATTTAAGTATTATATTCAGTTGAGATTGGGCTCGATCACTGTTATTATGTGAAGAGTTCCTGTGCAACACAATGAGGACGAACAGCAAATTGCACTGAGGTACATGCTCTGCACTTACTGTGTACATGTCAGGCTAAATGTTTGAAGTTTGCTGTGCTATGAAAGAGAAATAAGTTCAATTATTCAATAAACTATTACAATTTTGTAATTTGTTTTGTGTGTGTCCAAGTTATATGTGACAAAATAAAATATTGTACCACTCTTAATTGAACTCAAACTGTTGCTTCTTTAAATATATGAACCACACTGATCCACACTTAATTAGGAAAATGTGTACAATCTAATACAGTCCATTACAGCAGCTCTGCTATGAATTCAACTTTTACAATGTTAAAATTTCTTCATTTTTGTTAAAACTGTCAGAAATATGCTAATGCTAGGTGTTTATTATCAGAAGGGCCAGAACATTACATTAGATTGTACAGGTGTAAAGCAGTGAGTGTATATATATAGGAACTTTGTGTGGTCACTATGTAGAGGCTTTCTGTAAGAACAATATTATTTAGCCAGATTCACTGTGGATTTCAATGTTTTGATTTTGATGATGAAAAATGAAGATGGGCGGATCAGGTACGGTGCTTTTAGTTTCAGGTAGAGAGTATAAAAACATTTAAAATCATAATGAACATATTTTATGACAGCCACTCATTTTCAGCTGAGGCGTAGCCATCACAGGCAAACTGGGCTTTCCTGATGTTATCGTGTAACAAGAAGGAAAGAGGGACGGAGGATAGCTGAACCCATTTGCAGTTTTGCTCTGTGTTTGAGCTGAGTCTGATTAGGCCTCACAGAGGAGGATGGAAAAGCACACTAACATTTATAATAGTACCACATGCCCCAACGAGCCAGTGTGCACAGAACCAGAACACTGACATTAAATCAGCTAAACTATTATCATCCTGAAAACATGTTATAGCCCGTCCATCCCAGAGGGAACTTGACCCAAATTTGGAACAAGTGTCTACTTTAACTCAAGCAATAATGGATTAGGTATTGGTGGTCAAAGGTCACAGCGACCTCAGGTCTGTCCCACTCTTGTCAATATTGTATTTCAGAAAAGTCTGGAAGGACTTTCATTACAAGTTGACTAGGACTCAGGCATAAAGTTATTTGAAATTAAATCTAGACAACATGTACATGTACTGTGCTAACGTCTTAGGCCACCATTAGATTTGTTGTTTTGGAAATGCTATTATGACCATACATACACTACATTGCCAAAAGTTTTGGAACACAGCATTTTAATAACATTATCTATGTATATCACAGCCTCCTCCCTTCTGAAAGTGATGGAGTGAGTACTTAAGCTCCCATCTTTATCTATTACAGTGACACCTCCTCTGTAAGGATAAACTGAAATGATAAATTAATCCATGTTAACACTCCAAGCCTCCACCTGTTTTGTGTATGTAAAGAATGTGTGTTCATACACAGACTATCCAGGTCTGTCTGTGCAGGTTCTCAGTCATCCAGGTCATGGTTTTCCCGAAGGTTCTATTATTTCTTGGTTCCTGAAGACATTTCACCTTCCACCCAGAAGGCTTCATCAGTTCTGACTGACTGGCTGGAGTTTCAGGCTTATAACCATTGTGGAGTCAGGGGCCATTAGTACATCCCTGTGTGTTGGGGATCTTCCTGTTTTTCAGGTGCGTCACTGGGACCACCTGAGGCCAGGTGTGACTGACTATTCAGGTCTTTGTTTGGTGTACATCAAAGTACTTAGTCTGTTTGTGTGTCTAGAATATTTGGACATTTTTGATGCATGAACCCACAGTTTAAAATATAAATAAAACTGTTGTGTTTGTCATAATGAGATATTTCCTGATGATGATGAAATGTGTTTTTTTTTGTCCCGTCTCAGGTGACATCCGAAATGACCAGTACCTAACCCTGGAGTGAGGAGAGCTGGATGGATGAATAGATAGATAGATGGATGGATGGATGGATGGATCGATGGATACTTTATAGAAAATCTACACACTGACTGGAGGAGGAAAAGAGCATTCAGAAGAACATGGGAGTCACAGTGCTCTTTGCTGACGGAAAAATACATAAACCTCGTACACACCAAAAAATCACACTTTTATTTGTTTAGTTTTAAAGATTTTACTTCTTCACTCTTCAGACTCTCAAAGTCTGTGATACTGTCCTCTATACTGTTCTATGTATGATACTGTCCTGTGCACTGTTTAATGTAATTCTCCATCACCAAGGAAAATTCCTTCTATGTGTGAGCATATTGCCAATAAAGCACATTCTGATTCTGATTATATAATGTGGAAGCCCTGAGAGCTTAAGCATTTGCAACTTAAAGCTATTTTTCAACAACATTTAATAGAGTTTGGTTCTAAACGTTATATCGTCTATGTGCAGAAATGTGGATTTGTGCAGATAAAGCTTACACTGTATAACTTTAATACTACACTGCTCAAAAAAATAAAGGGAACACTTAAACACATCCTAGATCTCGATAAATGAAATGTTCCAGTTATTCTTTATTCATTACATGGTGGAATGCGTTGAGAACAAAATAACATAAGAATGATCAATGGAAATCAAAATCTTTATCCCATGGAGGCCTGGATTCAGAATCATACTCAAAATAAAAGTGGAAAAGTCAGATCACAGGCTGATCCAATTTCTGTGGAAGACAATTCAAAATGAGGCTCAGTAGTCTGGTGGCCTCCATGTGCCTGTATGTACTCCCTACAATGTTTGGGCATGCTCCTGATGAGATGACGGATGTTCTCCTGAGGGATCTCCTCCTAGACCTGGATCAGGGCATCAGTCAACTCCTTGACAGTCTGTGGAGCGACGTGGTGTTGGTGGATGGAATGAGACATGAAGTCCCAGAGGTGCTGGAGTGCGAATCCCATGTAACACATGACCAGCAGGTGACAGTGGTAATTTTTAGTGACTTTCTGACTGGTAACGTTATCTGTTGGTAATTTATTCTCTCTATGACTAAATAAGGAACAATAAACAACATTACAAGTTCGCTGTGGGATGGCCATTTATCTTTCAAAGACCAAATTAGTACCAAATGTTGTATGTTGTGGGTTCATAGTTAAATTACCTTCACTATATAAAAGATGACCCAAAGTTCCCACCTTAGATATAACCAACCAATCACAATTCAGGATTGAAAATCAACACTTTTCCCTTAGGACTATGTATTTCAGATCCAATATGTTGGGCAATATCTATTGTGATCATAGAAACCACAGTTTATTATTAATTTGAAATGCTTACTATCATGAATACATTCATTCATTCATCTTCTGAACTGCTTAGTCCCCACAGGGGTCGCGGGTGTGCTGGAGCCTATCACAGCCGGCATACGGGTAAGAAGCAGGGTACACCCTGGACAGGTTGCCAGTCTATCGCAGGGCCACATATAGACAAACAACCATTCACACTCTCACTCACACCTACGGGCAATTTAGAGTCCCCAGTTAACCTGACTGCATGTCTTTGGACTGTGGGTGGAAGCCGGAGTGCCCGGAGAGAACCCACACAAACACGTAGAGAACATGCAAACTCACAGAAAGAAAGACCCTGGCTGACCCCGGGAATCAAACCCCTTCTTAGTATCTTATTTACTTTTTATAACTAGATAAAGTCTGGAGTGGTGTCTGCTGGGTGGCAGCTAGCTACAGTAGCTCCTTTCTTTGTGCTATTTCTAAACTTTTTTGTTAGCTGGCTTCTGCCAATCAGTATTTACTAATATTACTCTTTGTTTTTTTATTTGATTTCTGATGTAATTTTTACTCTAGTGCTGTGAAACCTTAATTCCCTCTTTGGGAGATTAATAATGTGTTACCTTATCTTAATGTACAGCACCATTTTTATTTATTTACGTATAAGAATACCTTGTTTAATAGGTCAGAAAATTACCATTGCATTACCCTGTAGTTGCCATTTTATAATGGCAACTACAGGGTAGTTGTGTCACATTGTGACAAGTGAAGTGTGACATGGCTTAACAAAGCAAACGTTGTGACATATGTTTGGTGACTGCAGTACGTTTTTCTGACATAATAAGCATATAAACTGGGATCCTCTCTCATACACACAAACCTTTTTTGCACTATTTCCTTGTGGAATCGAATTTAAAATACTCTGATGATACAGCCATTCTCGCCTTCTCGCACTTTTTACTAAGTGGTGTGAGGATAACCACCCAAACATCAATGTCAGCAAGACGAAAGAGTTCATAGTCAAACCCCCTTCACCACAGCAACCCATTGTCATTTATAACCAATTAGCTGAAACAGCGGAGAGTTTCAGATACCTGGGAGTAATATCAGATAACACACTCACCTTTGATCAGCACATCATTGAATTTAGAAAAGAAGCCACCAAAGACTGTATATCATCAGTAAAATTAAAGGACTTTATGTTGCTTCTCATCTACTACTGTTACTATCAAAGTCCTATTTGGCCAATCCTTGTGTATTGCTCCAGTTCGTTTTTTTAACATCCTCTCTGTTAAAAATTGTAAGAAAATTACAATGGTGACCAGAATTGCTGCAAAAATAATCAGTCTTCCCATATACAGTTTAGTTGAATTAAATAATAATGCCATTAAAAGCATTGCTGTATGAATAGAACAGGATTCCACCCACCCCCTCAATGAACATTTAGCTCCACTGCCCTCAGGTCGCAGATACAAGGCTCTGATATGCAGGAGGGCCCGCTTTGGAAGAAGCCTAATCCCCTCAGTCATTACCTTCCCCAATAACAGACCAATAAACAGTACAGTTGAGCTTCTCACTGCCAATCATGCTAACTGGTGGTACATTGTTTTAACTGTTACCTGTGTGGAGATCTCAGCTGAAAGCCTTTATGAACTTGTGGGGTGACACACAAATGTACAGACTTCACAGAAGATTAGCATTGGAACACAACATAACCAGCAAACAGGAACCCAGGACAAAAGTATTAATCACTGGGCCCTTAGGTCACAACATTTCAGAGTTACGTCCATGAAAAGCCTATTGGGGCCTTGAGCAATGGGTTGTCTGCGAATATGAATGAGGAATTAGTCACTTAAGTGCAACAACAAGTAACTGTATACTGTACAGCCAAAAGGATCAGTTTAGTTCTAAACTGGGCTAAAGAATATTAATGTGGTGGTATTTTGCCTGTTCATCATTTGCTTTGCACAGTCAACAGTTAAGTTTTTGTCACGTCATCTCAGTTTTTTGGAAGAATTTGGGTTAAGGAAACATTTAAACCTGTTTCACGTGGTGGATCCATGAATTATGTCTCATACGTCACTTTGAGCACCGCACAGTGTTGTGAAAACATTACAGGACGTTACTGTCACGGCACAGTCATCACATGCAAGTCTTATAAAAATCTGAGGCATTATTTAAAAGAGACTTCTCAGTCTGACAACCCAGATGCACTCCTCTCATACTGATCTCTTTATTTACTAAGAGTACATGCAGTGTTTACTCATGTCACTCCAATCAGTGGGACTTAAATACAAATACACAGTTTGACAAGATTGCAGTTGAACTTGCACAATCACAATTACAATAAATAATAATAAAATTACAACACAATTACAAACTTCATTGTAGCTGAGCATTGGAAGATTTGAATGAATTAATTATTACTAATAGCTATTCAATTTTACTTCTATACTCAATATTAGCATGACTTTGGTATTATTATTATTTGGTGTTATTTATTATTTGTATGCATGTTTGCTTAAGTGTATGTTTAAATGTCTCATTTTTACATCCATGTTTTTAAAGCGGGGGTGACAGATGAGAGACGTTGTTTGTGTTGTATTTGAAAATCAAATGTATATATGTAGGGTCTAAATAATTTGTGAGGTCTTTGGAAAATGTACTGTTCCTTTAGCTCTTTTGTCACAGCCTCATTTTTGTTAGATCATTTTACATACCTGTCTGTATTAACCAGCTCTGGATTTGTTTCTTGTTGACTTTTGTAATTTTCCAGTGGTGTCTTTGGACCTCTGCTATCTGTTGTCTAATCTGTGTCTTAAATTTAACAAAGCAAACTACCTTGTTGGCATCAGCATGTATGAATGGTTTTAACCTGCTGATCCAGTTTGCCATGCTCCTGGAAGAAACACATTGTCACTCCTTAACCACAAAGATTAACATTTACAGTTCAGTGAGTACTAACAAAAATAAATCACATTTACCCTTTATGTAAGATGCCGGTTTAATGGCTACACAATGTGAAATGTCAAAAGGAACAATAAAGATTAATCAGTTTTAAAGTTGAGATAAAAACAAATGTCTACAAAATAATAAAAAAAAGAATACATGAATACATATTATATATGTTAGTAAACATGAATACAAGAGTGTAAAGATTAGAGAAGAAAGGCGAAAGGATCCTCATTATTTATCTCACAGCCCCTTTGGTTGAGAACCACTCAATGGTAAATAGTTAATAAATGCTGAACATTAAAATATTACTGAAGCACTGATGAGTCAGCGTTAATCTAATAATATATTATACTGTGAAAAGTTTTGGAGCACCCCATCAAAATCATTGAATTCAGTGCAGAAAGTAAGATCCATAAAGACACGAATGAGCAAGTTTAGTGTGGAGAAACCGACCTCCCCCCCAATATAACACCTTTGGGATGAATTGGGATGAAAACATCGTATTGCAACAAAACAGTCTCTTTTGTTCCATTTTTACTATATTTTTTTATATATTTTGAAATCTGTTTTTCATTAGAGTTTAACTAGAGGAATTAAATAAATAAACAGTGTGATTTCCCTCTTGTGGTTTTAACACTTTTTTCTGGTTGCACTTGTTCTAAAACAAACAAACTAATGACATTTTCAAAGGCTAAGGTTCATTTCTTACCTGAAACTGCAGTTTGAACAGTTCATTCCTGAGAAGGCAGCATGCCTATTGTCAGACATTCTTCCTGTCTCCTGTCTCATCAGACAGCATCTTTTGTATCACATGATCCACATTTTGTTTCTTGGTGTGATTTTTTTGTCTGGTATGAACAGAGAATCACGTTCCAAACACAACACCAAAACCACTGCACCGTGGCACGCAATAAGAGGTTGTCTCGAGCCAAGTCATCTAGCAAACTCAGGTGTGATCCTCCTGGTCAGAAAGCATACCCAACTAAAACAGGACCAAAAGCTATGATTTGAGGGCATTGAATCATGTGCAGATTTAGATTTATTTTGTTTATACACCTATAAAATACTACAGGATAAATCATGGACAAACATAGAGTTGTGAGGACAAGTGGAGCATCTTAGACATTTAGCTAAATGTCTATGCAAGTTATGTAACATAATAAAACAATCACCAGGAGGACGATCAACCTTGTTTCCTACATAACCTACATTGTGAAGTTATCTCTCATTTTCATATTGCAGAGATATAGTAGCGATAAGTTTATAAACAAATGTATCAGACCAGAACAAACACAGGTAAAAATGCCCTCAAAGTAAATGTAAGTCAATAAAACATAATATACTTTCAGAATTGGGGATGGGTGTTCATCAACAGTCAAACCAGAGTAAAACCAGATTTTACCAGAAGGCGCCTGTGACTGTGACAGTAATAGCATTACACATGCTAGGGCTATAGAGCCACAGTATCCAGATATCTTTTTCCATTGTCACTTCTTTATAATTAATATTAGTGAAAACAATGAGTAAAGTGCTAACTAGATGTAGCTGTTTTTCAGCTAATGAATTCTAGGACTGCATTATGTCACTTCTATAACTACATCAAAACCTCTGACCTCCGACTCTTTAGTTTCCTCTCAAGCAGGTGAAATGCATGATGTGGCCAATTTGATATACTTTTTGCCTCTGATGAAGTCCTAGATTGAGTTACAGTCACTGTCTTGCTGTTTAAACATGAGCTTAGTATTTTGATGAGAATTTACCAAGACACCCAGGTGGAAGCAAATCAAACCAAGAAGAGAGTTCTAAAAATGCACACCTGAGTCAAAAGTAGGTGAAAATTATTTGTCATATTTTTATGCAGGTACTAGTTACAGGTGTCAAATGTAAATTAACAGTGTAGTAAATACCTTAAAGCTACTTTATACTATTTATGGCAATTGAGGACATTTTCTCAGTCAGTTTGTGTTTTAGTTGAGGAGACACTGACATCTTTGATAACTGATAAGTTGCAGTGGGGTGCTGGGTGTGTCTTTGAGCAGGTAACAATGTTTGTCTGAGGTAGAAAGAGGTGTGCTTAATTCCAAGAAGAGAAGAGAAGGGGGAGGGCAGAATAATGTTATTTATTCAGGTGCAACTGAGGTGATACAGAATTTTTGTCATGGCTTACTACAAGGTGATCTGTGTGGTAACTCTGCTGGTTTTCCTGACACAAGGTAAGGACAATCCTCACTATATGCACCAGAACAAACCATTTAATGCGATTTATTGGTGGTTTTATGAGGGGAATGAAGTGAAGGAGAAGGAGAAGCATATATAATTGTTAAGGTTGCATGTTATTGAAATTATCTATAAATAAAAGTTTTAAAAATGATCAACTGTAGGATAGAAAAGAATTTTTAAAAGTCTGTGTTAAGTTACATCCAAAAGCCAAAGTTTTTTGTCAAGCTTGTGAATTGTAAAGCTTTTTTTGAGGAAAACCCAGCCAACCATACTTATTGAACATTTAAACAGAATCTAAATCTGGAAATCAGTAAATACAGCTGTGAGATAAATATAGAGGAATAAACATAGAATAATTGCCTTCTTAAATGCAGGATTTGTTGTTAAAAATAAGTAAATACTATAACAGTTATTGTTCAGTTATGACACAGAAACACTATAAAGTTAATTACAGGATGAGCATTTGAATTACCTTATTGAATGCTTTCGTGGTCATAATGATTTCTCCTTTACTATATTGGGAAAATTGTTTTGCTGAGGAAGGATGATCTCAAAATTTGTCCCATGCACATATTTTGTTCCACTACAACAAAAACATAATTTCTATTTCAATATTGTTTGTTTTTTACTCTTCAGAGTGTCACTCACAACTAAACGGTAAGTCAAAGTTTTTTGATTTATAAATGTATTTATTTTTCTTCCTGACATTTTAAACATGTGATGAACAGAAATTGTGCTGTCAAACAGAAGAATCAGTGAAACATTCGGATAGATTATGGAATAAAATGAGTTTGACCAGTTTTCTCAGAAACAAAAAAATGTGCTTAAAGAAATTATCATAATTTAAAAAGCCACAGTGGTGTCCATGGAGGAGAGAGTTTTACTCAACAAAATCTGTGTATTGTCTTCAGTGTGTGGTCAGCCTCCACTCAACACCAAGATTGTTGGAGGACAAGTGGCTTCCGCAGGCAGCTGGCCCTGGCAGGTCAGTCTGCAAATATCTGGGAGCCACTTCTGTGGAGGATCCCTCATCAACAATCAGTGGGTGCTGACTGCTGCTCACTGCTTCTCAAGGTGAGTAGTGAATAGAAGGTGGATACCCAATTACATGAGATGCAAAAATGGCCACAAACCAACAAACTGTAAAGACATGCAAACAAACTATAAGTGACTGGATGTTTTTTTACACATCTGTGTCCAGGGGCCTGTTATCAGGAATACAAATTCAAAGAAAAGATGAAAGTGGATTATGTAAATTAAAGAATTTGATGCCTATAACGCACTCAATATAATTCTATAATACTTCCATTTTTACTGAGCCCATTTGGTGACATTTGGGAGAAAAACTAAATATTCTGTGGCTACAACTTGTTATTGCATGGGGACGCGATAATATAATGCGTGACTACGACTTAAAGGGGTCATATTATTAAAACAGGCCTGAGGTCACCAGAATGTGTCTGTAAAATTTCAAGCTTAAAAATCATTTAGATCATTGCTCCTGCCATGGCTAGAAATATGCACTCAGAGCCTGTCTCTAGAAGAACTGGTTTTGAGCTAGAGTTCCCACCTACCCACCTCTTTTCTGACGTATCTGTGACATGTGATTCATGTACCTCCCATTTGGTTAGGACCCATATGGGGCTTTGGTGAAGTGTCATAATGACAGCGGACAGTGTACATCTAGAGACTGCCAAGAAAACACAGCGTGTGGTTTCACAAAGACAGCCAACACATGACAGCTGTGTTTTTCCTTCCCCACCTTTACCAAGTGCCGTTTTTGTTCCACAGTCACATTCCAAACTGGTTAAAACTCTTACTTGTAGTACAGTGTTTCTCTAGGTAAATATTTTTACTTGAGTATTGAATTTGTGTATTTTACACATCTCTGCAGTGGGATTTATATATTACTTAAATGTCTGACAGTTTGTATTTAATCAGTCTGCTAAAGTAACAGGTGTGATGATAGACAATAATGAACATTATGTCATGCTGAAGATGCAACATGAATAAAATATTACTTTCACCATTAGCCTTTTCTTACATAATGCATTATAGAAAATTAAAAATCTCTCATCAGTAGATCAAGTTATCTGCTTTCAAGTACCTTTGGTACCAAGTAAACATGTACTCCACTCCTTTTAATTTGGAGACGTACATCAATCAGTTTCTATTCATAATGTCAAAGAACACAAGAAGAATGTTATGTATGTGAAACATGGCCACAGCGGCATTTTGCTGGAGCTGGCATGGCGCGTCCACACAACAAATCTCAGATCTATGATGATCAGTGTGCTTTTGCAGGTTACATGATTGATATCATGCCACTGTGACAGTGGCAGTAATTAACCTTGTTGGAGTGGAGTTCTAGTTTGGAAGCTGGTCAGGAGCCTGCCTGGAAGGATTTGTTGAAGTGCACTTACAGGCCAGAACAGAGATCATTTCAGTCCTGTAAGTTGGACTTGTTTGTTCACCACATCCCATAGATGCTCAATTGGATTAAGATCTGGGGACTTTGGAGGCAAAGCCATTGCCTCAAACTTGTTGTGGTGCTCCTCAAACCGTTCCTGAACCATTTTTTTATGGCTGGGCGCATTATCCTGCTAAAAGAGGACACAGCCATCAGGGAATACCATTTCCATGAAAGGGTGTACATGGTCTGCAACAATGCTTAAGTAGGTGGTACAGTGAGCCTTGGCTGCCCATGACCCTGTCACTGGTTCTCCACTATTTCTTCCTTGGACCCCTTATGATAGATACTGACCACTGCAGTTTTGGAGTTGCTCTGACCCAGTGGTCTAGCCATCACAATTTGGCCTTTGTCGAACTTGCTCAAATCTTTATGCTTGCCCATTTTTCCTGCTTTCAACAAATCAACTTTTAGGAAAAAAATTTACTTTCTGCCTTATATATCCCACCTATTAACAGGTGGTCTGACATAGAGATAAGTAGTGTCATTCACTTCCCATTGGTGGTCATGATGTTATGCCAGACCTGTGTATATTGTGTACATGAATGATCCCAAGCCTTAACAACTCGTGCCTATGCATTAAACTGTCTCTGTACCACTATTAAGTCATGGCCACAGGTATCACTATCCATCAGTTAGAATGTCCTCTCATTAAGTTCAGAAAAACACAACAATGTGTCTGTAGTGTCTTAAACGCAAGTTTTTTACATTTCACTGTTAGAACATCCATCCATCCATCAATTTTCTGAACCGCTTAGTCCCCGTAGGGGTCGCGGGTGTGCTGGAGCCTATCACAGCCAGCATATGGGCGAGAGGTGGGGTACACCCTGGACAGGTCGACAGTCTATTGCAGGGCCACATATAGACCTGTTAGAACATGTTACAAGTTTTATTACAATTTTAAGCTGAAAAACAGGGTTGTATGTCAAGGTTTGCTGTTAAACACATATTTTAAATTGTTATAATACACAGTATTACAACACTAGGAAACATTATTGTTCTGTTGTAACAAAATACAATTCTAGGTGTGAAAGTTTGTCATTTCGTACCCCAAAAGACTTAAGGCTGTAATAGCTGCCAAATGTGCTTCAACAAACTGTCTAAAGAGTCTGCATATATGTGATATTTCAGTTGTTTTTTAATACATTTACAGACAAATTCTGTTTTAGGCATTATGTGGCACTGACTGTAGATTAATGATTAAACATAATTTAAACAACGGTAGTATCAGGCTGAAACCTAAAAAATTGAAAGAAGTGAATGGATTCTAAATATTTTCTGAATGCACTGTATGCACTTAGAACTTATTAAGCAACTCTGCTTTCATGTCTTTTTACTATTTTGTTTCTCTTCTGATTACTTCAGCTTCAGCGCAAGCAGTGTGACTGCAGTACTGGGTCTCCAAACTCAATCAGGATCTAACCCCTACTCGCAGTCAGTAGCATTAC
>OMLM01020450.1:0-10609 GCA_900302695.1 Helostoma temminkii | reverse complement strand
CAAAAATTCAGACAGACAGAGGTTATTTTATTTGGGCCTAAAAACCTCAGAGATATGATGTCTAATCATATAGTTATACTTTAAATGACATAACACTGGCATCTAGCACTACTGTGAGGAAACTTGGAGTTATCTTTGACCAGGATATCTCCTTTAACTCATATATAAAAGAAATCTCCAGAACTGCCTTCTTCCACCTGAGGAATATTTCTAAAATTAGAAGCATCCTGTCTCAAAGTGATGCTGAAAAATTAGTCCATGCATTTGTTACTTCTAGGTTGGACTACTGTAATTCCCTCCTAATAGGATGTCCCAGTAGCTCCCTAAAAAGCCTGCAGCTGATCCAAAATGCTGCAGCCAGAGTTCTGACTGGAATTAGTAAGAGAGATCATATTTCTCCCACATTAGCTTTCCTCCATTGGCTTCCTTCCAGAATAGAATTCAAAATTCTTCTTCTCATATCCTAAAGACCTCATAGTACCATATCATCCCAGCAGAACATTTCAGTCTCAGAGTGCAGGTCTACTTGTGGTTCCCAAAGTTTCCAAATGTAGAATGGGAGGCAGAGCCTTTAGCTATCAAGCTCCTCTTCTGTGGAACCAGCTCCCAGTTCATGTTCAGGAAGCAGACACTGTCTCTACGTTTAAGACTAGACTTAAAACATTCCTTTTTGGTAAAGCTTATAGTCAAAGCTGGTTTAGGTGACTCCGAACCACCTCTTAGTTATGCTGCTATTAGATTTAGACTGCTGGGGGACCTCCCTGACACACTGAGCTCCTCCTTTCATTCCTCAATTTCTTCATACACCACCATTACATGTTATAAACTTTGTGTCTTTTCTTTCTCACATTGTAGTGCTTATCTATCTCTCTCTCTCTCTCTCTCTCTCTCTCTCTCTCTCTCTCTCTCTCTCTATAAAATGTATGTGCTGGTAAATAAATGCACAATAATTTCTTCATGTGTCTCTAATCCACAGAGATGGAAAGAAAAAATACTGTTAAAATGTGTGGAAACATAAAAGTGAAAAGCAGCTGTTTTATTTTTGTCACTGCTGCTGCATCTGAAACTGTTCTGTAACTAAGGTAGCATCAGATTTCATGCCATTAAGCAGTCAGAGGCACCATCCTGTGCTGTGACAGGCAGCTTCCTTCTGAACACCACTGATTACAACTGCATGAATGGATTTATAGCATTGTCTCTTAGTCATCACCTGCACCTTTTCTGCACATCTGCATTTTTGTGCAGCTAAAGCTCTGATGCAACGTGTCTGCTGCTGCCAATCAACGCCCTGCTGCTGGGAAACACACACATTTCAACCAAATGACCTTCAACACACAGAGGCACAGAGAAACACTGAACACACAGAAATATTCCAGAAGTGCAGGCGATGACGAGAGAGTAAAAAGTGTCAATAGTGTTTGGATTAGCCAAAATGTTTAGGTTGAGTCCTCAGACTGATGAGAAGATGATCTCTGCATGTCCACAACATCTGCATGTATCTGGAAGGTAAAACTGAGCTGAATGAAGTGAAAGGCTCTTCCACCAGTACTGTGAGCTCAGGAACACGTTAGTGTAGTTAGTGTATTGTAGTTATGACAATACACAAAACACAGTACAAATAAAAAACACACAGTACACACAACAACCAACACTAATCAAACAACTACCAATTTTATCTCAAATGATGTGTAATCCTATCAGAATGAATGAATAATAACAGTAATGATCAGAGTTATGATTAGAAATAAACTACTGGTAAAAGTTTTATCACAGTAAAAGAGCTTGGTATCACTTTCTAATAAGGGAAAAGTCATTTTACTGCATGCCCATGATGATTTAATGCATGAAGCAATGAAAGATGTGTCATGAACTCCTGTTGCTCACAATAACTGATGATAGAGTCACTGTGGTTTATGTTAATATTACCAATAATTTTGAACAAAAGCTTCTTGAAGACATCACTTTGGACGCAGAACAGAATCAGTAATTAGGAAAACACATCAAGAGTGACTGTTTGAACATCATATTCCTGCCTCCTCGTGTGTAAGCCTTTCTGTCAGCTCCACCTGTTCACACTGTCCTCTGATAAGATGTCCCCTCAGACTCACGTTGCCTTCTCTCCCACCCAGCCACATCTCTCCTGGCTATATAAAAGCTAGAGGCTCCCCCAGACCCAGTATGATCGAGCCATGGCCTTCCTGTGGATCCTCTCCTACCTCGCATTAGCCAGCGCTGCCTATGGTGAGTCCGTCTCCTGAAGCTCAGAATTAGAGCTCAGGCAGCGAGAGCTGCTCAGACGCTCTTCAGGCCCCTCAGAGCCGCAGCTGTGCAACAGGACATTACTACAACATAGTGTGTGTGTTACTAAATCAAAGGCAGAGCTGTAGTGTCAGAGGACATGTCAGCACTGGACTGTGGTCAGTATGGAAAAAACATTTACATGCAACCACATATGTAAATTTTTCAAGTGAACTGTGTCTGTTTAAACTGAAATTTACATTTACATTTAGCCATTTGGCAGACGCTTTTATCCAAAGCGACTTACAAGTGAGGTACAAAACAAGCAAAACCCTAAGGAGAAAAACTGAAGCAAAGTAAAGCACTATCGGGAAAGTGTATTCATTTTACAAAATAATTTCTTTTTTTTTTTTTTAAAAGTGCATTTTAAGTGCAAAGAAAGTTATGGAGTAAGTTCTGTCTTCAGCAGTTTTTTGAATTTTGGGAGTGAGGTTGCTGATCGTGTAGAGTTGGATAGTTCATTCCACCACTGTGGGACCACAGAGCTGAAGAGCTTTGCAGTGGATTTTTTGTTCTGTGACGGAACCACCAGTTACCCACCAATGTTAATGCTGATGTTGTGGTGTATTGACAATTTAGCCGGAAGGACTTGAAGTTCTGTCTTGGAGAGGTTGAAGATGTTTTTCCCTCATCCAAGCGGAGATATCAGCTAGACAGGCAGTGATGCATGTTGAGACTGTTGAGTCATCCAGTGGAAAGGACAGGAAGAGCTGTGTGTCGTCACACAGATAAGATAAGAAAAGCCATGTGAGCGGATGATGGAGCCCAGTGAATTTGTGAAATGGCTGGGATTAGATGTGGCATCCTCAGTCAGAGTAGAAAATGAGGAGAGCGATGTGGTGTTAGATGTGGTTAGCAGGTTATCTTCCTCTGGAGGAGAGAACTGAGAGCTGATGGCTGCCACCTTATTGGTAAAGAAGCTGGCAAAGTTATCAGCAGTGAGAGATGTAGACAAGGGAGAAGGAGGAGGGTAGAGGAGTGATTTGAAAGTGGAGAACAGCTTTCTGGTGTCAGTGGTGTTGCTAAGTTTGTCCTGGTAGTATTTAGTTTTTGCTTCAGTGATGTCGTGAGAAAAAGACACACGCAGACTCCGATATTCAGCTAGAGCCGACGGGGGGTCCACTTCCTCTCGACACTCCTGAGCACAGTGTGATACTCACGGATCCTGTCAGTGAGCCAGGGATTATGAGCCGAGGGACGAGCAGGTCTGGAAGACAGGGGGCAGAGACCATCCAGACAGGTTGAAAGTGTATTGCAGAAATTGTCCGTGGCTGTGTCTGTATCGAGGGTGGAGAAGACCTGTGGTGGGGGTAGGGATACTGAGACAGTGGAAGAAAACTGTTCAGGATTAAGAAACCTGAAGTTATGACGGAAAAGTGGGATGGAATAGTGGAAGAGTGGGGTGAGAATATGTGAAGGTGCAGGGAGAGAGACAGTGAGCTGTATAAAGAAATGATCTAACAAATGTAGAGTAGTAACCAAGATGTCATCTGTGGTGCAGTTCCGGGTGAAAATTAGATCCAGGTAGTTGCCAGCTTTGTGGGTTGGGGGAGTGGGGACCAGTCTCAGGTCAAATGTGCTAAAAAGTGCAAGGACGTCAACAGCCTAAGGTTTATCCAGATGGATGTTCAGGTCTCCCAGGACGATGAGAGGAGTGCCATCTTCGGGGGACAGCAGCATGTCGAGCTCATCACAGAAGTTACTCAGCTGGCCCGGTGGTCGATAAATCACAATCACATGGACTGTAACCAGTGCAGTAATCCTGACGGCATGGTATTCCAGTGATGACAAACTGTTGAGTGGTGCTGTGGGTGAAAACTTCCAAGCATCTGCGATGAGAAGACCAGTCCCACCTCCACGTCCTGATGGCCATGGAGTGTGAGAACAGGTAAAACTGGTGGAGAGTGCAGCTGGAGTGGCAGTGTTCTGTGGGGTGATCCAGGTTTCAGTGAGTGCCAGAAGCTGCACAACTGACTGTGTGGCAAAAGCTGGAATGCTTTGTTCACTGCAGACTGGCAGTTCTACAGAGCAAGAGAAAAAAGAGGTAGGGGAAGAAGTGGTCTGGGTGAGGGTGCACAGGTGGGGAATATGTCATCTTCTGTAAGAGCGATGTCCTGCGTTCACGGAGGAGAACAGGTATGCTGAAAACACATAGTGATGGAAATAGAACACAGACTGGAGACATAGGTAAAGGTAAAGCACAGCAGATAGATAAAGTATAATTACAAGAAGATAATTACATACAAATAAGGTGTCCAACGGTATCCTCGCGCAGGTAGACTCACCGGTCTTTACCCAGATAGGGCTGAACACAAGGGCTGAGGTCGCGTCAAGCAGGTGCCGCAAATAAGGCGTAAATTGGCTACAGCTGAAACCGTCCCCTCGTTGAAACCAAACTACTTAGTGTGCCTTTGTTAGGTCAAAGGTGTAAATGCCCTGGGATTACTAAAATGAAATTAGCAACAACAATAACAGACCTAATACCCACTTCACATGAAAAAAGCAAAAACAGAAACAGACAGAAACTCAGCTACCTCTAAAACCAACAAACAATTTCCAAACAGCACTTACTCGTTAAGTCTAACTCCTGTCCAAGTTTGATGCTTGTCTTTGCTGACGTTTGGCATCTGACATCCTGTAATTAACAGAATCTCACCTGTTAGATCACTGACTTCCCTAAAACTCAGTCACTAACGCAGTAACACTGTTGTTGTTCTTTTCGTTGTCAATGCATCCATGACGATGCCTCCAGGTTGCGGCGTTCCTGCCATCTCTCCCGTCATCACCGGCTACTCTCGTATCGTTAACGGTGAGGAGGCGGTGCCTCACTCTTGGCCCTGGCAGGTGTCCCTTCAGGTAAACAAGCTGATAAAAACACAAATGGTGGCACGTGTGGCAATCAGCACAGGTCTAACCTCTGTTGCTCTTTCAGGATTACACTGGCTTCCACTTCTGTGGCGGCTCTCTGGTCAGCGAGAACTGGGTGGTGACTGCTGCTCACTGCAACGTCAAGTAAACACAGCTTTGCTTCTTTACCCTGAAACTGTTCAGCAGCTCAAATGCTGAGTTCCTTCACATGGTGAATGCCAGCACCGCACTCTGTTCAAAGCTCTAAAGACAGAAAAGCCTACACTTAACAAATGGTTTGGCATCGCTGCTGCTGTCACCTCTGACCATCACTGAACTACCTGAGCTAACGTGTCTTTGAGGTTGGAATGACATGCTGACTGATCTGTCCTCTTCTCTGCAGGACATCCCACCGTGTGATTGTTGGAGAACACGACCGCTCCTCCAGTGCTGAGGCCATCCAGGTCCTCAGTGTCGGAAAGGTGGGTGACAAACAGCATCAGCTTCTCGTGTCATCAGTGCCTTTTGTATGTTCTCTGATCGTTACCATGTCATTTCCTGTCAGGTGTTCAAACACCCCCAATACAACAGCTTCACCATCAACAACGACATCCTGCTCATCAAGCTGGCCACCCCCGCTAAGCTGAACACCCATGTTTCCCCTGTGTGTGTGGCCCAGACCGGAGACAACTTCCCTGGAGGAATGAAGTGTGTGACCTCCGGCTGGGGCCTGACCCGCTACAACGGTGAGACTACGTGCACAAAGCTGAGCAGTCAGAAGCTCAGAGCACTTGACTGAACTCAGAGGCATAACAGAGGCAACATGTGCACCGGTAGACACAGACCAACATGTTTAGACCACTAGATGTAGTAACATGACAGGTATTAAATATAGCCACAAGGGCCAGTATACATCATGTAGACCTACAACTGAAGCAGTGTTTCACTGACTGATCACTGATGTGTGATGTGTGTACTGCAGCTCCTGACACCCCTGCCCTGCTGCAGCAGGCCACCCTCCCCCTGCTGACTAATGAGCAGTGCCGTGGTTACTGGGGCAGCAAGATCACCAACCTGATGATCTGTGCTGGAGCTGCTGGAGCCTCCTCCTGCATGGTGGGTGCTGTCAACCAAAGATGGACGATATTATTCCTTCACTTATTCAGATTGTGTTATTTATTTCTTAATCATTGTGTTTTTTAGGGTGACTCTGGCGGACCTCTGGTCTGTGAGAAATCCGGAGCCTGGACTCTGGTCGGTATTGTGTCCTGGGGCAGCGGAACCTGCACTCCCACGATGCCTGGTGTGTATGCCCGCGTCACAGAGCTCCGTTCCTGGATGGACCAGATCATTGCTACCAACTGACCTCAGACTGTTTCATCCTGATCATTAATAAAATACAAACTCTCAAACGAAACTGTTGTCATTTCTCTACATTATGTCATGTTTGTTTACAGGGTCGAAAGCTGCAGCTGCAACGTGCAGGAAGACACATACATCATCATGTATGTCTGTCAAACTGTAACCTTCCAAATACACAAAGGTCTCATCAGTGTTACAGTGTAAAATTATTACATTATTCAGTAAAAACTCACTCACCCCAACCAGTCGAGGCAGATGGCTGCTCACCCTAAGCCTGGTTTTACTGGAGGTTTCTTCCATTAAAGAGAGTTTTTCCTCTCCATTGTCTCATAGTGCTGCTCAGTGGGATTTCTTGGGTTCTTTATAATTGCATATTAAAATATTCAGGGCTTGCCATTAACATTTTTTGTTTACCAGCCACTGTGGCTAGTGGTTTTCCAAAGTCACTAGCCAATTACATTTGTATTTAGTCATTTAGCAGACGCTTTTAAGATAAGATAAGACAAATTCATTGATCCCACAGTGGGGAAATTCAGTTGTTACAAACAGCTACACAAATGACAGTAAGGTGTAAGAAAAACGGAAAAGATAGACAGGTGTGCAAAATGTGTGTAAAGAAATAAACATTTGCCAAATTTACAATTTTTACAAATACTAAAACTATACACAATCCTAGAATTAAAAATAAAAATAAACTACACAAGATAAGCTTAAATAAAACTCTATCTGTAGCGACTTACAAGCGAGTTAGAAGGCAAGCAAAAATCTAAAGTCAAGGAGAAAACCTTTAAAGCAAAGCACTATTAAAAGAAGTGTGTCCATTTTATGAGATGCATTTTTTGTTGTGTATTTAAGGGTAACTGATGCAGAAAAGATGCATGAGGTTTATCCAGGTGGATGTTCAGGTCTCCGAGGATGATGAGATAAGTGCCATCCTCAGGGAAGTGGGACAGCAGCATGTCAAGCTCATCAAAGAAGGGGTGGCAGTGTTCTGTGGGGTGATCCAGGTTTCAGTGAGTGCCAGAAGCTGAACAGCTGACTGTGTAGCAAAAGCTGGAATGAAATCAGCCTTGTTCACTGCAGACTGGCAGTTCCACAGAGCAAGAGAAAAAGAGGTAGAGGGAAAGTGGTCTGGGTGAGGGTGCACAGGTGAGCAATGTGTCATCTTCTGTAAGAGCGACATGTAACTGTCTTTTCAACAGTAATCTGCTCAAAAGACAGTGATGGGAAACAGGCTTCTTGCACTAGAAGAAGACGGTGAAAGTTAGGCACAGCAAAGAGTGTGAGTGCAAGTACAAGAAGATACAAATAAGGTCTCCTTCGGTGTCCTTGCTTGTTGGACTCGCACAGATAGACTCTGGCTTCACACAACTAAGACTGAAAACAAGGACTAATATTTTGTCCTTTAAATCTAAACTCATAACACGGGAGGCAGTTTTCCTCCTCCCCACACAAATATTCTTATGTTCTAGTGTGATGCTGTTAACATGATGGAGTGCTGATGATTGATAAATGATTATTGAATGATTAATGTTAAACATTTTTTTTAAAAGAGAGAAAAAAATTAAAAATACATTTCACGCACACCTCCTGTGTGTCTCATGACAAAGGGTCTTGGTGTCATCAGGAAATGGATTGGATGTACCTCTTTTTATTATTATTTTTGTGTGTGTGTGTGTGTGTGTGTGTATGACAAACTGTTGAGTGGTGCTGTGGGTGAAAAGACCAGTCCCACCTCCACGTCCTGATGGCCATGGAGTGTGAGAACAGGTAAAACTGGTGGAGAGTGCAGCTGGAGTGGCAGTGTTCTGTGGGATCAAATATAATGTGATCGAAGTGGGTCTAGTAATAGGCAAATAGAACCTCAGACAACATTATTTTTTTCAATGTTTTTATTTATTTAACATCAATGAAGCCAAAAACACATGTGGGCAACACTAAGTGACCCCCATTATTCAGTAGCTTTGTAGATTCATCTTCAGCAGTGATAACTTAACCCTTTCCTGTCTGAATTTATTGTTTCCTTATTCACAGTTCTCTTAAGGGCCCACCACAGTATTACTATTGGGTTCAGGTCTGGACAAGGCCATTCCAAAACCTTGATTCTTTTTTTTCAACCATTCTGAGGTAGATTTACTGGTGTGCTACAGATCGCTGTCCTGTTACATGACCCAATATCGACCAAGCTTTAGCTCTCAGACAGATGGCCTCACATTTACCTCTAGAATACTCTAGTATAGTGAGGAGTTCATGGTCAACTCAATGACTGCAAGGTGCCCAGGTCCTGTGGCTGCAGAACAAGCCCAAATCATAACCCCTCCACCACCTTGCTTGACAGTGGATATGACGTTTCTGCTAAATGCTGTGTTTGTCACGATCCCAGTCTGATTCTAGTTCGCCATTATTTTTACACCCTGAACCAGCTTCCTGTTTCTAGTATTTACTCTAATTCACTTTACATCCTCTGGTCCAATTAACTAAACAGATTTATCCTGCCTTTATGTGCTCCTACTCTGCCAGATTGTTTTCATCCCTTTCTGAAGACTCTCTAGCCTCTTCTGACCTCCTGATGTTTTTGGTGTTTATGTTTTGGACCCAGATTTGGATCAGATTTGTTCTGTTGCCTGTTCATTAATTACTGTGTGTCTGCCAGCTTGCTCTCAGTCAGCTCAGTGTGTCAGCTTTCTCCTTGGGTCCTGAATTACCTAAAAGTAACAACATGTCACTGGGGGTTATCTCCACTTTGGTCTCATCTGTCCATAGAACATTGTTCCAGACATGTTCTATGTTGTGTTCTTATAGACAGCAGATGTTTTCTCCTGACAGTCCTTCCAAACAAACTGTACTTGTTCAGCCTTCTAACTGTGCGGTCAGAGACTTTAACATCTAACCTGCTCAGTGAGGCCTGTAGGTCTCTGGGGTTTTTGGTTTTCTCTGAGCATTGCACAGTCTGACTGTGGGATGAATGTGCTGGGACGTCCACTCCTGGGATGAATGGTAACTGTCTTGGATGCCGTCCAATAATAATCTTTCTCACTGTAGAACGATGAATTCAGAATTGTTTGGAAATGGTTTTAAAACTGATCCAGACTGATGTGCAGCAACAGTTGCTTCTCTCAGACCACCGCTTATGTATTTCCTCCTGGTCACTGTGTTAACATACGCCTGAATGCTCCAGATAAGCAAACTGCCAAAACTTCCGCTTTAACTAGGAGATCTGGATAGTGGACTGTGTGTATTACTTTGGACTGTAAAGAATTGTGATACTGCCTTTGTGCTGCACTCTAAGGGGTCGCAGCCGATCTCACCTACTGATCCTCTCTCAACTACTGGTCATCTCCAAGGTTGTTTCTTGTTTACAGCAGAGACCAGCTGTTAGCTGCAACTCTCCACACGGAACGGCCCGAGGTTCCACCTGGAATACGGAGGAAAAGGAGGAGAGGCTGCAGAGCAGGACGAAAGCTCCAGGAGAGGAGATGGAGGTACAGACAATATGTTCCTTCCATCATTATGGGAAACGTTCGTTCCCTCTCCAATAAGATGGACAAGCTTACGGCGCTGACGCGGCTTCGGCAGGAGTACAGGGAGTGTAACCTCGTGTGCTTTACTGAGACGTGGCTTAACGTATCGACACCAAACTCAGTGGTTGTTCTGGATGGATTTAAACTCGTCCGGGCGGACAGGAGTTTGGGAGAGAGTGGTAAGAAGAAGGGAGGAGGACTGGCGGTGTTTATTAACGAGAGATGGTGTAACCCGGCGCATGTCTCGGTTAAGGAACAACTTTGCACCAGGGACGTGGAGTTTCTCGCTATCGGCATTCGGCCTTATTACATCCCGAGGGAGTTTTCACATGTTATCCTGTTTAATGTGTACATCCCTCCATCGGCCGATGCAGCAGCGGTGTGTGAGCGACTGCATGGAGCGGTGACGCGCATGCAGACGCGGCACCAACAGTCACTTCTTCTTATCAGCGGGACTTCAATCACGCCTCACTCTCTTCTTTTCTTCCCACATTTACCCAGTACGTGAAGTGCCACACTGGGGAGAACAAGACGCTGGACCTGCTGTATGCTAATGTCAAGGAAGCATACACCTCTAACCC
>OMLM01020449.1:154547-165342 GCA_900302695.1 Helostoma temminkii | reverse complement strand
ATGACTTGCTGCAATGTGAAAAATGATAAATCACTCAACACCGGATGTCAGGAAAAGTAAACACAAATTTTACAAGAGGTTTGGATTGAAAACAAATAAAAAAAAGTTTGCCTACTTCACCTGATGCTGTTCCCAAGGTGGAGAGTAAAGTGGCTTTCATCTCCCCTAAATGAAACTGCAATCAGTTCCTCCTTCAAATGAGCCTTGCCTGTGCTTTTATCCGAACCCAATGGTTTATCTCTGACTCCAAAAGAAGGGTCTGAATCTGTACTTATCACATTAAAATTGTAGGTTTTTGTGCAGCGGTAAATCACAGCCCATCTCTCTGAGTGGCACAAGACCAAATTGAAGTAAGTGCATTTCCATTCACACAGAAAGACAAATAAAGACAGGGTTTGAGTCTGCAGCAAAGGAAAAAATCTGTTATATAACCAAAATATCCTTTAAACAAGGGCACATGCCTCATCTCCCCTCTGTGTGTCTCCTGTGAAACAGCTGGCCAGCAAACAAAAAAAGAAAGGTGATTTTCCCTGAGCAGTGATTGTGATGGTTAGTGTAGCAGTGAGGGTGGTTAAAAGCTTAGAGTTGCCGTAAGTCACAGGATGAGCACAAACTCTGAGGAGTGGCTGAGATGTAATTCATCATCAGTCACTGGTGGATACCTTGACAGTAATATAGAGAAAAACAACATTTAGGAACACAGAAGCCTTTCCCCCACTCTCTGTATAGAAACAGGGAGGACGACAGAGCAAAGACAAACCGTGTGTGCGTGTGTGTGTGTGTGTGTGTGTGTGTGTGAAGCTAAACTGAATTTGTGTGCAGGCACTTGCATTTCCGTCAATACCGCTTGACTGGTTTCCAGTAAATGTCAGCTTCAGTCAAAATACAAGTGCATCAAAAGAGGGATATGCAACTCTTGTAGTCATGGTAGCTTAACAACGTTCAGGGGAAAAGTCAAGTGGAACACTTGACATGATTCATTGTACTGAAGGAATTTATCATGACAACAGGTAAACATATAAGAAGCCTATATAGAAAGATTGCATTAACTGAGGAACAGGTTAAATTAGATTCACAGTCTGGTTACATGAACTACATGCATTTCGAAATGGGTGTAAGAAAAGAAACACAAATTTCTCTGAAAGGAGTCAAAACTGACCAAGGGTTCTCTCCTGCAAGCCTTAAAACTCTTCTGATTTCAGTGCTCCCTGAACAGAAGCGCTTTTTACCAGATGTAGCACAGCAGCCCAAACTATAACTGAGCCTGTTTCCATGTTTCACAGAGGAGATGATGTTCTTTTCTTTGAAAGCTTTTTTCTTCTGTGATTCTTGAGATCCAAGACACAATGTCCTGCACATACACACACGGATAAGATTTAGTGAAAAATGAAAAATAAATGAAAAGAGGCTGGCGTGAAAAGTCTGTTGGTATAATGCATTAGAAAAGCTCTGCTGCGAAACTCAAATATCCACAACATGGGATTCTGGAACATGGAATTTCTGGACACTACAAACATTGAAGGTTTATCCATCTCAAATGTTTTTATCTTAATATTGTTGTATTTTTATGTTTCACTGTGAGATATTGTTCTCACAGGTCAGCTTTTAGCTGTTTTCCCATTTTTCCACTAGTTGTACTATGCTTTGGATCAAAACAAGCTTAGTTTTTGTCTTGCAGTCACACCTAGTGAGGATGACTACAGTCCCATGGACCTTTAAAGCTATTGCCATTAACATTATTATAGTATATACAATAACAGAACATCAATTAGATGTCAGGATAGAATTTGCCATGTCTGTAAGTAAAGGCACAGAGGCAGTGTATATACTATAGTTAGTACTGATGAAAAAATGTGTCAAGAGGAAGCATCTTACTGTTATAGTGGAGCTAGGGCTAACTATTCTATTCTATTTTATTTAAATGATCCAAAAGCATCAAAAAATATATATCTGGGATGGTGGGTTGTTAGATGTTAATGTTGTAGGAGAGATGAAAAACACCCACTCCATAAAATGTACCTTTGTAGCTTATATATGCTTCAATATAAGCCTTAATATAGGAAATAACATTTATTAAGAAGTCAAACAGATGCATGAAGAATATGAAATGATAACCCCGATTCAACTGATTTATGAGTCTCTGTGTTGAATAATGTAGGGAAACACTGTTCCGCGTCAACACACCCTCCCTCCTGCTACAGCCACTGCACTCAAACAATGAACTTAAGCACCATGTGCATTACCATACTGTTATTAAAACTTAGGGAAAATGTATTAACTTAAATATACAATTAATGATAATCAATGTAGACTCTTTCGTGCGAAGAGTGGGCTGTGATGCACTAATAGGTTCAGCTCAGTCATTGACCAAGTTATGAATTATTCTGTCTAAGCTGTGTGCAGGCTGCTGTTTACAACCTACATATTTGCTGACCTTTTCTGGTGTGGATGTGATGCGGCTGATCAATTCAATATTGTTCCATAAAAAAAAAGGTTATTAAAATTTCATCCCCAAATGCAGTGTGTGAGCCCCGCTGTAATGTGAAAGATTAATTCACTGGCGTTAGGCTAATGTGAATCGCTCTAATGTGATTCACATTAGAGTGGGCCTCAGGGGCCAGCATTGCAGTCCTTCTTGATGCAGAAAGGAAAATTAATTAAAAACAATAATCGTGTAATTCTGCTCATTACTTTTGCCCAGGCAGTAGCCTTTTATTCTGGTTTGTCTTTTTAATGTATATCAGATAGCAAGGTGCTTGCTCAGAGGGACAATCGCACAGTTGCATCAGGCAGGTGTCATGGACGATGTGATGAGGAACAGAAGGGAAGCTTGGATAAAAGATTCCTGTGCATCTGGGCTGAAGTAGAGCTTAATAACTTTCACTCTGACAGACAGTGGTATCTAGGACAGGAGACCACTTTATACCTCCTTCTTCCTGCTATTTTTCTATGTTTCTTCACTCCCTCTCTCAGCCCGTGGACCATGCCAACTCAGTTTGACTAAGAACATTAGGATGTCACAGCTTGGGATTTGGCGTGTGCAATTCTATTAGGGCAACGACTCTAAAGGCAGACGTCTTCCATTGCCTCTACCTCTCCTCCTGGCGTTGCCTCTGTCAGCCAACAGATGCAGGTTTTTACATATCAAAGCTGTTAACTTGCCAGAGTCGTTCTTTCACGGCTCTAATGCTCTTTGCTTCAGAGGACTGTACCTCGGTCCCTTGATCAACTTACTAAACGCGGCTTTGCATATGGCTTGCCACCAAAGGCGGATGGCTCACTCTGGGACCTGGAAATGCAGGCGAGAAAAGCATCTCAGAGGAACTGGCTTGTGCTTACACACCATGAGATAGGCCAAGAGAAAGGGGGGAAATGGCTTACCGACAGGTGTAGGGAGCAGAAGACAAAAGCAAGGGCCAGATTGTGTTAATAATATTAATTCACAAGAGGGGAAAAATAAATCAAGTATTTGGCAAATATATCACTGTGCAGTCATGTGTATGTGTTTTTCTTTCAATATGGTCAAACTGTGTTAAAAGGAATTTAACTACCCAACTGTGAACAAGTGAGAATGTGGCAGACTGATTTATCAATACCAAAGCCCTGACAAGTCTCTTCATTATGTGGTTTGCTTTGAAGATGACACACAGATGAAAGAGTATGACATTAACTACAGAGAATGACAAGTGTTTTATCAAAGTAATGCTACATAACCAGAAAAATGCATTGTCATTATAAACTGTGTTGAAATCTGTCTTGTAACTTGTGGGTCATCCTATGATGCAACCGAATGTCAATGCAAATCTGTGTGAAAAAAGGAACAGAGGCTTTTGAGTCTTGGTCTTCCCTCCCCTCATGTCCTGAGGCACATTTTCTCCATCAGCGTCACTAACAATAGTCACTCGCTGTAAGTGACCCCTGTCAACTGTCACAGAGACAGGGGGGTAAAGCAGCATTTTGCGATAAGCGATGACCTTTAAGCTCGAAAGCGCCTGTGATGTTGACCTGCAGTCTCCACTACAGGTTTGTTTTTCAGTTGTTACTGCGTCATATTTGAGAGGGAAAAAAGTACATAATGAAAGTACAATTTTAAATCCAAGGCTTTGAATTGTTGGTGTTCATAGTACCTCAGCAGCTGGTTAAGGCCACCTGAATTTATAGTCTGAAGGTTGTGTTCCTCCCCTCCTCATTTGAGTCTTTTATACCAGACCACAAGGCAGTTTCTGATTCCATAACTGTGCAATGAAACTGTTTTTAAAAATATATTTTGATTGTTTGATGGAGCCACCATGGTTTCTCTCATTTCATGTTTTTTTTACCTGTGTCACCAGGTTTTTCACAATTTTCTGACTTAAAGGAATTTCTTCAAAATTATCAAAAATATCAACTTAGATGCAAGAAAGGTCAAAGGTCAAGGTCACTGTAACATTATGGCCACCTCAGTCAATCCATGCCATTCTTATGAATGTCATATCTCAGGAATACCTTGAGGGAATTTCTTCAAATTCAACTTGGATTAATGAATGAACTTCAGTACAGCCACTCTGAAGTAATTCTAGTCTTAAAGTACTTTTTGGCCCTTCACACACCTTTATTATGACAAAGAAAGAACACTGGGGTTCATGGTCAGCATTTTTACTCCTACTCTCTGGAGACACTTATTGCAGCACATTAATTATATGCTTTGTGCCAGTACTTTGAATTTCAGTACTTTTACGCTACACACATGCAAACCAAAGCATTTGTCATGTTTAATAAATACAATTAACACAATAGTAATGAAACAGCTGTGCTAATATTCTGCTCATGCCACACCTTCTGTGCAGACATGTTGTGGGACATGCTTTCACTAATTTGCTATTGAGGCAGAGTGCTACGTAGATGTATGTGAATATTTTAAGTATAGTAGATTATGTCTCTATTGCCCAGTACTTGCTCATGGGGGGATTTGTTGGGTTTTTCTCTAAATAACTATGTAAAGTTTTGACCTTAATATTTTAAGTGCCTTGAGATGACTCTGTTGCACTATATAAACAAAATTGAATTGAATTGAAAATATTTTAATATACATAACTGCTGTTTAAAAGTAGGGCATTGGGGCATGTTCAACATGAAGGTGCTATATGAATGCATTAAGCATTTTACTCTTTGCCATAAACAGCAATGTTTGTTAGCAATGTTTTTTAAGTCTCTAACAATTTGTTTCTATTCCACTTTGACCCCTTTGCATATGACAGGTCCACAGAGAGTAATTCATGAAGGGCATCTTAGAGTCTTAAACACTTTGTTTACTTTTTGGTGTCAGCGTGGGCACATTGCAAAGCCAATAACCTTTGATATGGGGTGTCATCACTGCATAATCATAATCAATTCAGCCAAAAATTCAACACATTCTTCTTCAAAGCACATCAAAACTTCATTAATTCTTTTAACACAGCACAGTGGGTAACAGCTAAGCTGAAACGTAAATGCCATGGCAAACAGTACAATAAAACTTGCTAATCCTTGTCAGTGAGAACAGAACAGAGGCTGTTCTTGTTCATCCTCAATCAAAATATTGGAAGTGGGTGTGAAAAGTTCATCTTGAATCAAAACACTTTAATAGCTGTTGAATATTTTCTATATTTTGGCAAGTCTAATCCTGAGGACACATAGCATCATAATTGCCATTTCACAGTAGTTTATGAATGCTACTGCACAGGTTCATTCTAGATTAGGGTCAGCTGAGATGGAAGAATGTACGAATTAACTAAGTAGGCCATGAGGAAAACAATAGAACTGTGGCTATGACTCTCAGTTTTTCTACTTCCTGTAATCACTTGGCAGAGAATAGTAAGCACCCTACATGGATTGCTTTCATTTCCTTCCTATCCATCTTCCGTTCTTTTTTCAGTGGAGAGAAACATCCAAAACCCTGGAATAAGTGACACCGCTTTGAAACTCTGACGTTCATTTGAAATGTTCCATTCAAATCTCCATAAATGAATACAAAATGAATACTAGTGGGAATAAATTAGCCGCTCACTAATTAGCTGTTAAGCCATCTTTGAATGTCACATCTTAAAGGAGAGGAAGGGGTTTCTCAATGAGCAGCAGTGGCAGGGGGTTCTGATGCCTAGGGAAGTGGCACAAAGTCTTTGGGTCTTGTCTGATCTGAGTGTGTGCGCACACACACACACACACACACACATAAAACCTAACAAATGCGGACATCAGTATCTGGAGCTTTGTTCCTGTGTTAATATTAGTTCTGCTCAGTTCATGCTCAGCAGACTTAGTCCTCCCCTTTTTGTAAGAGGTGGAGTTACAGCTGTTTCCTCTCAGACCTGACTAAGGGTACCAAAGGACTGCACAAAATTTACATCCTTCAGAAATAACTTGGATGGGTGTGAGAAGAAAGAAATAAGAGAATGTTCATGAACATATAAAGATTAATTACACTGTATATAAAGGAAATACATCATAGTAACAACTGACGCACTGTACCATAAAGAGATAAACACATTATGTCACTGCTAACTGCTATGGCATAGCATGCATAAACACACAAATACAGACACACATACGCAGAAAAATTACCCACAGTCTTTCTACTCACATTGTACTATCAGCTCCACAACGGCCTCCCTGGGCTTTACGTTGAAGCCGTTGTACTGGCTGGTCTGGCAGCGGTACGAGCCTGTCATCTCCCTGGACACATTAACAATACGCAGCACACCATCGTAGCTCTCCATCTGCATGTTGCCGTCCGGCATGGGTGCTTCCTTATCCGCTCGCGACCACAGGATGATTGGTTTGGGCTTCCCTGAAACAAGGCACTCCAGTTCCACTGTGTCACCCTCACGGGCCACCAGGGGGGACTTGCCCCGGGGGACTGTCAAGTTGGGGGGAACTAAGAAAGAGAAAAACAGAGGAGGGACTGATATGGGGCTCTAGAAAGTCAGCAGGCGGGGTAAGAGGAAATGGTCGAATTTGGGGCAGAAGTGGCGTGGAAAGTATGGGGGAAGCGAATGAGCATCTACTTTGCAATGTCAATAAATCTGATTCTCAGCCACACACACAGCCTTGTATGGAAGGACCATGCACATATTAGAAGCAGCAATAGAAACAGCTTTAAGTAAAACCACCATGGAAAGTAGCAGTGACAAAGTTAAATATCAAGCAATGGCAAATGAGCAATGCAAATGAACAATGCAATGAAGAGCTGAAAAGCCAACAATTATGTGACCATAACAATCAAAGAATACTCAATAATAGCATGTCTCAACAAAATAGGTCCAGGCACTTTGGAGTCACAAGAACTTTACTCAGAAACTAAAGTAGGAACTACTGTATGTACCTTTTGTACATTATTATTTGCATTTCAACTGTATCTGAAAAACTGCTTACAAAAAGATTCTCAAAAAATCTTTACAAAGAAACAAACAACTCTTCAACTTTCGGCTGTTCCCATCAGGGGTTGCCACAGCAAATCATCCGTTTCCTCTACTCTCACACCAGGTAACTTCATGTCCTCTTTTAGCACATCCATATATTTCCTCTTTGGCAATCCCTTTTGACCTCTTGCCTGGCAGCTCCATCTCCAACATCCTTCTACCAATATAACCACTATCCCTTCTCTGCACATGTCCAAACCATCTCAGTTTCAACCTTTTTGACTTCCCTAACACAGCCAACCTGAGCTGTCCCTCTGATGTGCTTGTTCCTAATTCCTAAACATGCTTATTCACTTTCTAATCTTAACAACTGAATAATACTTCTGAATATACATTCTTATATTGGTCTAGTTACCTTACTATGCAGTGTGAACTGCAACCAGGACAATGAAAAACAATCAAATATAATTATTTAACCAATATTTAGGCTTGTAGTAGTTTTAAAATAGTTTTAAAATAAAGCAGTCACGTTCAGGCTTGTCTGCCGTCTTCTTCTGCAGCAGCCTCCTGTGTGCTGCTGTAGACTTGTCCACACCACCCATTACAGTGTCAGTGAATAACATTGAGGATGAGAATGGGGCTCATGTGACACTGATTGTTGCAGACGGCAAACACTCCACTCCACAGAGGAGCTTGAGTGCATTTGTCTGCAGGAAGCATGTTCAAGCTTAAGTTTTCCTCCAAGATCTTGTCCATTTGATTTGTTCTCCTGATCACGCTTTCTCGTCTGTCCATGCTCTCAGGTCACATCTTTATAGCACTTATTTTAGACTGGTGGAGAAATTACATTATCTTTAACCATTACAAGAAATGGGTGAACTTTACTTAAGTGCAGTTGTTGAAATAGTTCATAGGAGCCTAAAAATGTGTTATAACTGGAAGAAGGAGGTAACAGAATTCACCTGATAATTATAGTATAATGAAATAATATACCCTGCATCTTTACATCATGATCATGCTCATCATATTTAATGATATTCATTATAACATTCCCATCACACTATGATTTTTCTAGATTGTCAACACTATTATTTCAACATTGATAATACTAATCATCACCACAAAATGCATCATTGCCAAGACACACTGCACCTTTTACTTCTCTCACCATGCAGCTACTCAGTGTTATCCAGAGCATCAAATAATTCACAGCATTTACAACAGAACCCTCCCAAAGGTGATGCAGCATTATTGCTGGTTGTGTACCAAATTATGACCCAATAAATATTTGTCTTTGTTTAATGGATATTTTAGAGCCTGACTGAAAGTGAACAAGGAATAATAAAAGTGCAAAGTGCCACATGCAGGTTCCTTTGATTGTGTGTATGTGCTTTAAGTGTGGAAGAAAAACTAGCAGGTTGGATCATGCAGTCTGGTTTCTCATCAAGCCTGCTGGCCAAGTAAATTTGTTTAATTAGTAAACCTGGCAAATTGCACCAGCTCCTAGTGTGCTGTGTGTGTGTATTTCTGTGTTCATGTATTTTTGTGCAAGTTCAAACCATCAGTAGACTCCAAGACTATGTTATACTACTGTTCCCAAAAATAGTCAACAGCCAGCCAGTCAAGAACAGAAAATCTTCTCACCAGTGATGAAACCATGTCATACTTCCCTGATGATTTTCGAATCACTGTCATTCTGCTAAATGTAAGAGTCACACTGAAGTTTCATAGTGATGAAATCACCAGCAATCTCCAGAAACTGAAACAGAGTCCAGCTATATTTCTTATGACCCCATTTCTGGCTGGGTGAGAGGTAACAATCACACTGCAAAGTCAATGTTCCCGTTTCACTTCGTTTTCTCGTTCTCGTTTCTTCATTTGTCCTTAAAGTGAGTCAGAAGGTACAAACACTGAAAACGCAGCAGCCACAGTGTGTACAGTAAAGCATGTGAATCAAACTTGTACAATCAAAGAATCTCAACATGCAACTCTGATCTAATGTTTTGATAGATCATGTACCCAATTTAAAATGAAATTAATAAAGCATAGCAAATTAAGCTAAGTGTTGATCCCAGAGAACATTAATGTCTTCTCTCTTATTAAATAAGTTGTCAAGACGTCTTTTTAAGTATGACAAGAAATTAATCCTGCATAACCACATTTTTGGGTCACTTGAAGCAGTGGATGCAGTACACTGTAAACACACTTACATATTATCCCCCTTTAAACCAACCATTTGTTTGTATACCAAACAAATGCTAATGCACAGATACAACAAATACTACTAGTGATTAATCACTGTATTACAACATACAATGCAAGTTGCTTTTCCAACCATTGTTAGCCACATATTTAGCTGCTCACAAGCAATGTAGTTGACCATTTATCTACAACATGTCAAGTATGTAATCCATAAACATGCTGGTGTCATTAACATGGGAAAATGAAGACTGGTCATTGACAATTAAGTCTTGGCAATGCTGTTTGGCACTAAAACAGCAGCAAAAATGATCTCCGCTGAGACAATGAAAGTGGGCGCTGATTTCATTCTCACACAGTTGCAGATTGGTATTCACACAGTGTCTCGACTGAGCGAGCCAGGTGTCAAGAACTGACAGATTTCTTTCCTCAGCATATTTTCTCCAGTTTTCCCAACATTTCCTTGGGTCCAAACATTGAAATGGTGAACTGACAGCAGCGGGATAGAAGGAGAGCAGCAAGCATCCATTAGCAGGTGCAGAAGAGGTGTATTCACTGAGTTGCCATCATTACACCTGGCCTCTCCACTGTCCAGATTAGGCAGGCAATTACAGTTGTCTGAATATTGAGTCTGGCAGCACTTATACTGACTATCAGCTGCCATATTCTGTCTATGCACCATCATGAAAATGTAAAGAGGCATATATGCACATAAACATTCTGCCATCTTGCTCTTGTTTATTCTGTATAGTGTTCTTCCTCCTGCTCTCTCTTCACTTTCTCAGTGTGTGAGACTGACCACTGAGATGCTCAGTGTGGCAGAGAGCCTGCTACTGGTCTTCACTGTGCTCTCATTGTGCCAAAGCCATCCAAATGCCAGTGATGCCTGCAGGGCATGACCACTGTGTGTGTATGCTTGTGTTGTGTGCACTTACGTTGTTTTTTTGTCTCTCTGTGTGCAAGTGTATATACTGTATACCAAGCGTTTCTTTTCTTGCTCATGGGTGAGAACATGCTGTGATCCTACCTCAGTTCCTCAATAGGAAGCTTCTTGTTGTGGTTGTGAACTGAAAACAATGTGTGTGTGTGTGTGTGTGTGTGTGTGTGTGTGTGTGTGTGTGTCTGTGTGTGTGCGTGTGTGTGTGTGTGTAACTGGGTGTGTGTATGTGCCCATGTGTTATTAGCACTGGACCTTGTCTTTTTGCTTCAGTAGTCATATA
>OMLM01020449.1:129950-148696 GCA_900302695.1 Helostoma temminkii | reverse complement strand
AGAAGGCAACTTAACCAACAACCACAAACAAACAAAAAACATATTATATTATATACACAGTATCAGCCAACCTTGAGGAATATACCACATTAAAAATTCAAGTTCTGTTTACGTCATTTAATTAGCAGATGTGGTTCAACCATGACTTTCTGCACTAATTAAACTTCCAGTGTTATTCTTAGTGTTTACTAGAAATGGTTAAAATAACCTGATTGGATACAATTTGAGTAATGTAACTGGCAAAACTGACAAAACTGACAATACTGATAACAGAAACCATAAATGCTCAAATAGCTTTTCCTTAAAGAAATCCAAAATACACAGCTGAAGAAACACTGCCACTGTATTTTTCTTTTCTCTGACAAGAGACTTTCAAGACGTGAGTTTGTGTCAAACTTTGCTGGGGGAAGTGTGTAAATGCAGAACTGACAAAATGGGGTGTGAGGCTCACCAGTTGTGGAAGAGATATTGACGTCAATGCTAATCTCTGGGATTCCTCCTCCCTTCAGCGCAGCAACGCAGGTGTATGTGCCAAAGTCTGTGAACTTGAGGTCTATGATGTCCAGGTTGGTGGTCCCAGGGGAGATGTCAGGGTCTGTCTGTGTGATGACCATGCGCTCTGAGCTCCGCAGGGCACGCCCATTCTTCAGCCAGCTAAACGTCAGCTCCTCTGGAGGTGTTGGTTCCACCTAGGACATTCAGCCATTTGTAGTGCATTAATGAGTAAGTTACTTTAATCACATATATGTGTGGGTACATTCAGATGCTTTCCTTTAACTGTACCTGACAAGATATTTTGACTTCACGTCCAATCTGGATGTTGTCATCATTGTGATATGGATCAGGAGTGATCCAGAACCGCCCCTTCTTCAAAGCTGTGAAGACAAAATCCATGTGTCCTCAGTTTGATTTGTATACTACACTTTCCTTCTGCAAGTCTGTGACATGCTGCTAGTACAAACCCTGAGACGTTTACTGTAGGTTATGCCTCTGCTTGTCATATTGATGAGATATCTGAGATGTAATCCCAAAGATAGGATTTTTTTAGGTATTTTTTGCTGAATTTTTACTTTGCTCAATGTACATGCTTGGACTAGAAATTGCTGTTATGAATCTCCAGTGAATGTACTGTAAATACAACTGTGTTTCTCAAACCTGCTCAACCTTTGCACACTTTTCACCCAAATCAAATGCCTATGAAGAATGAAACACGTCACAGACACAGGAAACAACTTATCTAAGCACAATATAATTTTTACTTGTTAAAATATGTAACTTTGGTGTTTTTATGAAACAACATTTGAAAGTTTAGCTTTTAATGCAGCAGAATGTTTAAACATGCAACTTAACAGATAAAGAAGAATCATATGTTTGCTTTAGATACTAAAGCTTGAAAAAACATTAATATTGATAGCCATAGAAGAATTAGTCCAGAATAGCAGGTTCACACAGACACACACTCAAACAAACTGACGCAAACACACACTGTGAAATTGGAGAGATACCTAACAAAATATCCACCATTTCTAATCCAATTTGGTTTGCAAACTCCATTTTCAAAGCAGAGCTTCTCTGAATGGAAAAAGAATATGATTTCATTATAATGCATGCTGTATTGGTTCCAAACCCTGTGCCTACTATTCAATTCATCTCCTCAGCAAAAAAAAGCTGACGGCACCATGGAAATCTTTTCATCTAGCAATTCCCAACTGACATTACCATACTCAGTTTGGTAAAGGGAAAACGAAAACAAAACCAACGTGTCAGATCTAAACACAGGAAATTGAATGAGCAAAACATTGTGATCGAGGGGAGAGATGGGTGACACACGCCTCCTTGACATGATCTTTCTCTCTGTGCTAAAAATTCATGTCAGCAGGCAGAGGATCCTATTTCTGACACATGTCAGATGCAAATATTACAATCATCTCAACACTCACAGTGAATTCACACTCATTTGTGTCCTCTATATATTCTTATTCTCCAAGATGATATATATCAGTCATGTTGTATATAATTCAGCAGTACTGGGTTGGAAACCGTGGCAGTTATTATTAATTAGCATACTACAGTGTGTACTGTAGCATGAATTTGTGACTTCATATGCAACCAATATTTATTTCCCACTTGGACTCAACAAAGTGTACATCTACTACACACATACCAACAATCAAAGACAAAGAATAATGAGACAATAATAGGCCTAAGCTGGGAGCCTTTAACTAAGAATATCTGAAAGGATATTTTTCCTTCAGTCATACATGTCAGGCAGTGAAGATATTTTGAGTGAGAGTAGCTGTATCTTGACACTTTGAAAAGGCCTTTGTGTCTCAGATACATCCTCAGCAGTGTTGGTAGCTGCATCTTCATAAAGTATTATCTCATCAACACCACACACACACAAACACACCTTTTCTCCATTCTTCTGCTTCTCTATATCATTTTCCCACCTTAAAAGGGTATTTAACAATCAAAGTCTCTACTATCTTGTTCATGAAGCTGTCTACTCCTGAACACAGGTCAGTTTCCTCACATGATTGTGATATTTAATTCTGTAATAAATGTTGAGAATGACCACGAGAGACTTCAAATGGGCCAAACAAGTAATTGGCAATTCTCCAGCAAAAATATTTGGAGTGTAAGGCTGAATAAATAGTTCTACACAGCAATGATGGCCCTTGCTTGGCAACAGGTACAGAAATGTTTGTAATGAGTGTGACTGCCTCATTAAAAACATCCTGTTATACAGTGCTTGGCTGCAATGGTTCAACAACTCCTACTACTATGTATATAGTGTATATGGTTGATTAGTTGGCCTACTTTCAGAAAAAGCTCATTTCAGCAACTATTTGACTATTTAAGTAAGATTAAATGACTTTCTGGTTTGAGAGTCAGCAAACTGTAGTTACATTTTTGTCATTTTACATACTGCACAGTTCTAGTTCTTGAACAAACATTTTATTATGCTACACTGACTTTACAAGGATTTCATTGCTATCACTTAGATCCTTCCACTTTTGCATAATGTGTATACTGTATTACACATCTCACCTCCGTTCCCCCTTCATCCACTCACCACCACAGCTAATAAATCTGATAAATCAACTAACTTTTTAAATGCACTGCTCATGAAAGAAGAAAATACGAGGCAAATATACTTAGTATAGGGGTCACTGGATTAGCTATGCCTGAATTTTTCATTTGCTTCAGAAGTAAAGACTAAATATTGACAACACACAAACGTTGTCAGCAGAAAAAAAAGCCAGGCTGCTAAACAGAATATTTTATTCCACAAAACTGGACCAAAATTCTGGCGCTGTCTAGATACACTTTACTGACAACAGGATGTAATGATACTTTGGAGTATCCCATCTCATATTTACTTACTTACAACTTGAATATCATATTTTACTCCATGATGTGAAAGGGAGCAGTAATGAATTTTAGATTAGCGTAGATTAGCAGCCAGTGTGCGCGCAACATAAAACATAAAACTCAACCTGTTTGTCAATCTTTAACTGACTAAATGGGTTAATATCTCAGTGAAAACAATGAAAGCACTTAAGTGAGCACTACAGGACATAGTCACTGGTGTCTGTGCTGCATTCTTAATAAGTTGTGTGCTTCAAGGTTTTCCTCAGGTGGTGCAAAATCATCAATCACTGCTTTGTGAAGTAGTGTGTGCTGAAGATTTAATGGATAATTAAAAATAATACTAAATATGAGGGGAAGCTCTGGGTGATATGAAGGATCATACTGCTAATATAAATGGTAATGTCTGGCTTTATTACTTTATGTGTTATAGCATAATTTCTATTGACACATTCCAAGAAAGTCAACATGGGAACATTTCTCTGTATTCAGAGAAATATACTTACATTTGTTAAGTTGCGTGTTCTGTCAGTTATCATATATACTATTTCTCCATCTACGTGCATATTTATGACAATTTCAGGACTGATTACTGATATAAAGGGAATAACAAATTAAAGCCACCATGAACTATATGCATATGCTCCACTTTTTAATATCTATGATAATACCTGCAAACCAAGGAAACTTGCCATATTTTCAGACTGTACTAATCAGATCAGGTCATCAATGAGTATAATTGATGAAAATATAATATCGGTATACGCTAAACACTGTGTGATGTTGTGTTGTATCAGACAAAAAAAAAAATCACCAAATGTATCAACCTCTTTGGTTGCTGCACAAAAATGAGAGGTCGTTCTCACAGCCTTGTGACCAAAGATAGCCTGTGACAAAATTCTGACAGTGTCAGACATTTACTATGATTGTCTCTCCAAACAATCGGAAAAGTGCATGAAATGTCGCACTGATCAACACAAGTTAATTGCAAATTTAGCAAACTTGCATCTCATAAAATTGACACACTTTCTGATAGCACTTTGCTTTAAAGTTTTTCTCCTCAATTTAGATTTTTGCTTGCCTTGTACCTCACTTGTAAGTTGCTTTGGATAAAAGCGTCTGCCAAATGACTAAATGTTAAGAACAACTTTCTATAAAAAAACACTTAAATTTCTAAATATTTGCAGCTACCTCATGCTTTGTATTTAATGTGAAAAATCCAATTTAGGCTATTGAGAAGTAATTTGCAGAACATCTAGGGGGAACAAAATCTCAACCTTACTGCAAGACTTATAAACTGTGTTAAGAATAACCTTGGCAAAGTGCAAAAGTAAATTATAGTCAGAAATTCACTATAAATATCATTTTCACAACCACAGATCTTAACCATAAGTCACATTAAGAGTAGTAATGTTTTTATCACTTTCCTGTTTCATACTTTTGCTACACTTCTCCTCATGGTGACTCAGCCTTCCCTCATTTCCGCACAGAGCTGCAGTGCACATCAAAATCACCAATGCTGTATATGTGCACTCATGCATATTTCAGAATTGGCTCTTCCACCCTCAAACCTCCTTTCCTAGGATTTTATCTGACCATAAATATTGAATAGCAAGCAGGCATTCCTGTAAAACACCTACATTTGTGTACAAGAGAGATAAGTGGGCAGTACTTTTTCTGCTTGTGGTACATTTTGCTGGACAGCTGAAGTTGATGATGCCTGTTGCCCGTTCCGTTATGCATGCGATATAATATAAAATTGGAGGTATTTTAAAAGGGATTGTGGTGAGAGTGTGAGGTGAGACATAGAGAGTTGGTAGACTTTATCAGGTGATGGTGCTGACACTCTTCTTTCTACATACGTGATCACCTATTCATGAAAAATGTCACATGAATCTTTAACGTGGGCTCTGCTTGGAGACAGAACTTTTGCATTTCCTCTGGAGGTGAACTGTGTCTCCTACTATTGTTTCATAATTTCACCAACAGCATTAATCTGTGTGTACAGTGCGTAAACAGTGTCTGTTAGGTAGACACATATCACAGACACTTGCGTGATCAGTAGATTTGTAATAAACACAAATGTGCTTTTATAAAGTGTGAGAAAAACAATATTAACTCAAAGGTCACCTACTAGCTTCTTCGTCTGCTTACAGTAAAGTTATACAATTGTCCTTAGCAGATTGAGTTAGCTCAGTTGCCATGGAGATCGATCTGTTGACATTGGAGCTCAAATCCATCTCCTGTACAGGCAGCTGAGTAGGGGCTTTACTGCTCCATCCAAGATATTTTGGTACATAACACCCATAACATAACAGTCCACAATCTGACACATACAGTTTGGAGTGATTCAGTACTGTATTACCCTACATTTCAATTTAGCCACAATTACATTTTTTGACAATAAACATATACATAAATGACAATAAAATTATTTCCAGCAGGAATTAAGGATAAAAAGGAAGTAGTATAAGATATCATAATATCAAAGACAGTTTTTAGACGTGCCGCCATCCTTGCAAAAGCAAGGTTTCCACTTCACTTCCACTTAAAAAACATTGTGTGATATATTTAAAAGCTCTGGAAAAAGCTAAAAAGGTGCTTTTGTCACACAAACATACAATTTCCAGGGTTAAGCATGAACTTTCTTAAATTTTTGTTGGGATACAGGCTTGTTGAGATTTGTTAGAGACATGTTGATTAAATGCTATTTGAATTTAAAATCCACTATAATAATACTGAGTCAATACTGAGTATTGACTAAAAGGCTGAATTGAGCTAAAGGTAAATTATATAATTTATAAAGACTGGTGATATTGTTTGTTAAATATTAAAAGCTTAACTATTTCACAACATGCCAAAGCTTGTTAACATGACACGTGTAGTGTCTGCTTTGTTAGGTGCCCACTAACACAAGTACTGTATAATAAGTCAAACGCACATCCCAGGGACCAGTGTTGTAAACCCAGCCTCATTTGAATAAGCAATGCCAGCAACACAAGCACTGGGGAACAAAACACAAGCCAACATACACACAAACTAATGCATGCATTATTGATGAATTTTTAGAAGTTAGTTCCCTTTTATCATCATCAGAGCTTCCTGTCATTGACTGTGGAAACGTGCCAAGACACAAATACAGGGACACTTAAAAAAGCCATTTCCTTCCTGGTAATATCAACAGAAGAAATGGAGGTTCTGCTTACGCTTACATTTGCATTACATGGCTCCTATATCCTATTTAGCTTGAGGGATTGCATGCAATTCAGTGGTGATGCCGTGGATATTCTTTAGGCATTCTTTCCGATCATTACTGTACATACTACAGTGTTCCTGTGTTTCCTTTTTTTAGCCTAAAACCAAAGTGCTTTTGCCTACCGCATGCCTGTATGATTCTCCGTAGCCTTAATAGCCTGTGGGAATAATGGGTGGCCTGCACATGAAAAGCACAGATAATCACACAAAGAGAAAAGCCCCGGTTGAGTCCTTCTTCTACAGAGAGCTTGTGTCACACGGCTGGCTTATAATACCACCACAGGGGAGCTTCTTACAGGAAAGTACACACTGGCCTGACATACTATGACATGAACGTATGTACACACATAATGACAAAGACACAATGGCACTGCTTATATGCACACACACAGAGCAACAAGAAAAACGATGTTGGAGTGTGTTTTCCATTCATTCTCTCTATTGCATTCTTTCTGATAGAGAAGAAAGATGGCTCTCACTCCACTCTCTCTCTGTGAATCATTATGATCCTGTCTACCCATCTCATTTTTTAGTCAGTCCTGTCTGTCCATCTCTCAGTAGACATCATACTGTGCTCTGCATTCATTCTTGCAGAGAATATCAGCGTGTGAGGCTGATCTCATCTCTCAGAGCCAGATGGATGTCGGTCTAACCGCCACTCTCTTCTGCCTCATCTGCTCCACTCAAGGTTAAACATAAAAAAGGACAACATATATTAGCATGGTTCAAAACACAAGGCCCCCTCACGCGCTCACATACACACATTCTCAGAGCCATCCAAACACCTTTCATTTTCCTATTATCACAACATGCATCTTCACAGTAGTAGCACCACATTCCCTATGCATCAGCAGCTTTACAATATCATGGACACTCACACGTGGGTTCTTTGGTAAGAAAAAGAGCTCTAAATGGTGCTCTGAACCTTCAGGATGATCTCCAGCTTAAATTCACATGCACACACAAGTGCTTAATGCAAACAAAATCGCACATATACAGGCACATACAAATACACACAGACACAGTCCTCAGGGCTGCAGCCCAAGAGACTGGCATGCCTGTGCCAGCTCTGGCCGGCTAGCCATTAAATCTGGCATTCATGAATGGAAATATATGCAGCTTTCGACCAGAATTTATTCCAAAGCAAATTTGATAAGGGTCATTCACATGTTGATTCACATGTTGACAGCCAGGTTTTTACAAGGCATGTCATGATTGTTTTCTTCAGTCTAAATATAAACAGCGGGAACTTTTTGCTTTTCCATAAATAACAGCAAGCTTCCAATCAGAGTTACAAAGTGTGGATGGTAGATAGTGTGTGTAGTGTTGAAACTGTGTACCAAGGCAGGCATGTGGTGTTACTTGTTTCTACGTTAGCAAGTCAAAATGATAAATGTCTTGGGTGTAAAAGCCTCATACCTGAATTTGTCTGGTAGCTATTGGAGAAATTGTTGAGAAAATCCAACAATGCAGCTGCGTTTGATTCTGAATCTTTGATAGCAACAACCACACTCATTTCTCTACTTCACATAAAGGGAAACACATTGCTGAAAAACGAAAAATGGCTGTTGGCTGTGTGAGCGTGCAGGGAGACATAAAAATAAAATACCAGGTCAGCTGACCATTTCAATAACACCATCTACAGTTCTGCCTCACTTCACCAAGTCTCAATTCGATAGCTGCCTAGTCATATGTGATATACAACACAAGAAAAAAAGAACAACCAGTGCAGGGTATCTTTGCTTTGCTACAGCAGATATATCACAAACTGTTGCCTCTGTTGCGGACAGAATGAAATCAAGTGGCCAGGGGTAGCGGTGTATTGACTTGTATTTGAAGACAAGTCACAGACCCTCAACCATAAAAAGGATCTTGTCATCAAGGTGAGTTGATGCCAGTGGCCTGCTAGGCTGGCTGTGGAGGTGGCCAAGCCCTGGAAGGAGAGTAAGGCCAGAGAAATGACCATCTGCTGGGGAGAGATGTGTGTTTTCACACACATAACCCCCATTGGCAACATCAGTTTGAAAGGGCTTCTCAAGGACTGAAGAGGAGGGTGAACAAGCCGAGATAGGCAACAATGAGGCCACAGGGTGACCCTCAAAACATGCAAAATGAACTCAGTGTAGCAGAACCTCATATGCACACGAATATCAACAAAACTGCAAACTTACAGAGAATGATGACCAGCATTTCTCCCCACATGCTTCTAATTCAAAGCATAACTGGGCATACACACACACCTACACACATCACACACTAACTGGCACAGCGATTCTGCATCCTTTTCCGATTTTGTACTTCATATTTTATGTCAGGATATTGTGACTATGAAATCAACAGGCGTAACAAGTATAGAGCACGTGTGAAAAATATTAAGAGTGTGCAAATACTAACACAGACATTTTGTGTTTCTACGCTTCTCTTTCTTGCACACACAAACACACACAAACAAAAAGCATCTAAAGGTCTGCCTGGCTCTAGCCTCAAGCCTGGCTTATCCTCTTTCAATTTTCCCTTTCTCCTCAATCCAAAGTGTCACATCAGTTAAAACTTGCTAGTGGAGTGACTGCTGTGTCTGTTTGGCAAAGACAATTAAAAGAAACACCCAATTATCATCTGTGTACTGTATATATTGTTGTTAAAAATCTAGACAAATATATAATACAAAACATGTTAGATGTACAGGAGAACAAAGCACAATGGATTATATTAAATCCTAAACAGTAAGATTGTAATGAGTCATGTCAAACACTGTTAGATTAGATATAATCTATCATCTAGACATCATTCGAATGTTTAAGATAGAGGCAGAGAGACATTAGAATATAACTAAGGTACAGTATGCAGTGGTGTAATATGATTTATATAGATGTACTCACAACCTAAAACCACTGGAGGCCATCATGAAAATCAATATGTTGCCAATAATATGGAAAATGTGTTGAGCTTGTTTTCATGCAGCGTGACACATTAAGTGACAGGTTCTAGTTTGAGAAAGTGCAACAGATGCAGCAAAGGCATGAGCCAACAAAGGGGAAATTAATCTAACAAACGGGGCATCACATGAACATTTCTGGTTTTAAAGCCAGACTTATCCAAAGAGTCTGAGCAGAATCAGAGCAGATTATTATTACCTGTGGATTATTCATCCTGACATACTGTGCTGTGTTTTTCAGCACCTCACACTTGAGTATGAATAAGGTTGAGAACTTTTTAATACTGTTTAAAATAATAATATTTGCAATCCACTAGCACACTTTAACATCTACATATGTACTAACCACATAGTAAAATCCATGTCATGAATGTGGACACATTTCTGCTGAGCCCCATCATGTTGTGCATATTGATCCAGAAACCGAATTTGCATCAGTGACAGCCATCAGACTCGGCGGAGTGATCCTGAGATGTGTGATAACATGCTGAACTCATCTCCTGTCAATTAGTGACGTCCCCTTCTTCTTTCCAACACACTGTTTTTCACAGTCAATCAATCTGTCACATAAATAAAATGCAATAACAGTAATGCTTTTATGTTTGATATCTGTAGTGCTTAGTCCAAAATAAGTCTTTCTCATCAAATGCCGATATTGTTTAAGTCTATCATACTTCCTGCTGTTCTTTGATAATTAATACCTGTCAATACCCAAGCTAAACTGAGATGTAATTTGAGCATTCTGGTCTAAACTTTGCACTCAGTGATAGTTTGTCAGATTCAGAAAAGAATTTTCTCGTTGATTTGAGGTCATTTAAGTCCTTTGTTCTTAAGTGACTGTCTAGACTTAATAATTCCACTGCTGCACTGATGAGGGATACTTTATATTTTCTGGGTTTTTTTTGTCCCTAATTTATTTTGTCACATGTTGACTTACTGTGTAATTTACTGACTGGCTAGTTTTCTTTAGTTTGCATTGTTTATAACCCTAATTCACAAAAAGCTAACTGATGACTCATTAACTTGATTTGCTCAGGACAGAATTTTCTGTCAGTTGTTACCACATCTCCTCTGTCAAATTACATTTTGTTGAAACATTTAAGTTATTGCCACTCTGATGTCAGTGAGTGTTAGTTTTACAATATAAATATTAAATATTATACAAAGCTACTGATCCATGTACATTGCTCTACAATGGGAGTAATACTATCTGTCTTTTGTAACCCCAAAGTTAAGTTAAATTCAAGCACTACAGTACCATCAAGGTACCCTGCTGTATTACACATGAAGAAGTCAAGTGGTTGCAGCTGAGAGCCTGAACTGCATAACAAATCAATGTCTGCGTACCATTTGGTAAGGCAGAATAATATACATTTGTGTTGTTGTACTTATTTTGAAATGTTACACATCAGTGAAAGTTAGAAAGGCAGTGATTTTTGTTTTATTAAAATCCCATATGACAGCTAAAACTCACTTATTTGCTCCCATAGAACACTTGTCTTCTCTTTGAAGTCAGCCTCTCACTTCTTAAGTGCTCTAGTATATTGGCATTCAGCAAACAATTTTCTTTCTATTAGGCACTATCACAAATGATTTGTAAATACTGTAGTGTTATTTTCAGTCCAGGAAGTATATGGCTGCATAAATACATATTTCCAAACAGGCTGAGAACAGAGGTGACCTGATGATGGCGCTGTGTCATGATCTCTAAGATGAAAGGAGGCATTCTATGAAAAAACTGTGGACTCAAAATGTTCTGACTCTAATGCGTTTATTTTTTTGTTATTTTATACTATGGGCAGCATAAAGGATCATCCTATGAATGATTTTCAGTTTGTAAGACTTTTTTAAAAAAAAATCAAAAAGTGAATTTCCCCAAGCATCATGTCATCTGTGCATCTACAGAAGATCATGCTCCTCTGCCTCCTGTGTTGCTCAAGTGAAGAGGAGCTTCACAGTGATTTTCCCTAATATTTGACATTTTTCATCATTTTTTAAATTTTTCATATAGATCTTTATCTGTATTATTTGCATCATATGTCCTTTATCTGTTTACCATTAAATAAATCTGCGTAAATCTGGGCATGTCTTCTCACCTCGCACAACGATAGTGGTGGACTTCTTGGCTGGGTTTCCCACGTTGTTGCTGGCCACGCAGCTGTACACCCCTGCCTCATCTGAGGTGATGGCTGGCAGTGTGAGGGTGCCCCCCTTCACCACGCTCCTCTGAGGCAGGCTGTCATTTGTGCTAACCCAGGTGAGTACAGGTGGAGGCTCCCCACCTGTTGTGATGCACACCAATGATACTGTCTGGCCAGGATTCACCACGATGGGATCCTCCACCAGCAGTTTGATGGAAGGAGAGGCTGTGGAGGAAGACAGTGATTGGCAGTAGATTGATTACTTTGTCTGTCTGTTTCCAAGTCTTGATTCCAAGTGGATTTTGCTGTTTTCAACGTGCATTTTTAAATTATTGAAATTTGGGCATATATTTGCTTTGTATGTACAAACATTACTGTTGCTGGAATACCTGTCTTATTGGTGAGTCTGAAGATAACACTGCGATCAGGAATCCCACACACATTTCTGACAGAAGCAATGCAGCTGTAGTTGGCGTAGTCCTGAGGACGCAGGTTCTTCAGCTTCAAAATCTTTGTTTCCCCCTGCAGCTCAGACCAAACCAACACTGGTATGCAAATGTGTGCAAAATATCAACATAATCAAGTGAAAGGAATGCAAAAAACCTGGTGGATGACAAAGGCCAAACAGCTCCAAATAAAGGTCAAAGTGATGAATATGTATAAAGTTTTAATGCAGGCAAAAGTGAAAAGAAATGGCAACAGAGTTCAAGATTTTTACTGCAAAATCACTATAAAAATAATGCTGGTCTTTCTCAAGAAAATTAACGTGTCAACTTGCTCAATACCAACATGTGGATTACCCTCCCATCAATGGCCATCCAGTATTTTCACCAATCAGCTACAGAGCTATGGATGGGCTCAGCAGGGGGTCCTTCCCACATGAATGGCTATCTCACTGTGTGTTTGATCCCAGCAGAGTCATGAGCCCCATTCATAAAGCTAAGATGAGGATGTGGACCTTTGATATGGCTGATTCCAGTGTGTGGGTTGGAAATGAGGCCAGAGATTAAGATATAAGTCAGCTACACAACATGACAATCACTTACATCTTTCAAAACCTTTCATATCCAATGAGGCTCACGGATAGCTTAATTGTATTAGATTAGCCATGGACCTCACACTGCACTCCACACTCCACACTTTGGAGGAGATGGTCCACGCAGTGTAAGCTTTACTCACAGCAGGGAGGGCAGACTGGAAGGAAAATCTATTTGTAAAATTCAAGGGGCAGAGGAGGCAATGGAAGGAACACATTAAACAGAGTTGGACAGACGGGATTGATGGCCATATTGATAGAAAGATTGAATGGTGAAATACTGTACATAAAAGCTACAGGCATGGGATTTATGACTGCAGGTAAAGGGCAAAGAAATTATAGATTAATGTACTGTCACTGTCAGCTGAAAATATTTTATGTCCAGCTTTGTTTTCATGTTTTTAATTCATTTAGGGCATTCATCAAAGTGCATCTTTGGAAACACAGAATCAAAACCAGCTAGTTGAGTTTGTAATGGTGGTGAGGATAATGATAACAGCAATTTTCATGCTAGCAGCAAAAAATGTGTTGGCTATCTGGAGCTATAGAAAAAGGTCATAATTAACATCACTAATGATGACATACTTTACTTTATTGATCCCCTTGGGGAATATGATGTGCAGTTAAGCGTTATGGTGCTATCTGGTCTTTAAATGGTTAGCTCCTCCTGATGTAGACAACATGATAAAACAGAACATCACCATACCAGAAAACACTACACCCTATTTTAAGCATCAATACAAATCAGCTATTTTATAGATGTGAGAATGTGACGATAGATGAGAAATGGCACCAGTGTTCTGTGTGTTCTGAGGCTCTTTGTGGGGAAAATTAGGAAGTGAGAAGTGGAGCAGAAAGTAACAGACAGCAGAAAGGACAGGGTTTCTATAGTATAGTAAAAGTGCAGCACTGGGCTCCACTTAATTATGAACCAGTTCTCCATACAGAGGTTGAAATGCCACCTCTGCATTTCTATGGCATCCATGGGAATATAAAGTCATTTCGTAGGCTGAAAAAGGTGCAAGGCAACTCGGAATGAAGCTGGAATAAAGAATAATGGAGGGGAAACTAGAACATCTGAACACAAATATCCGGGACTGACTGGGCTAAAATGGACTCGACAGGGGCGCTTTAGGGTTAATCTGGATCAGTTATAAAGTCATATGAAATTATGTGTGGATATTTCAGGCCACTTTACATATATTGTTGAAAATAATGGCATTATCCATTTATATTAGCAAATTACTAGAAGTTTAGTTGGGATTTATTTGGAGTTGAACTCACACAAAGCTAATCTCTGGGTTTGGGCTGCGGTCAAATTTTCAGACCCAATTAAAGCTTTAATAGAGGGCAAGATGAGGGAGCAAGGGACCCAGCAAAGAGGTATGAAGAGCGAGATGGAGGAAAGAGGAATGTGTGATGAGACCCAGTTGTGCAGCTTCTTCAGCCTAATTCAACCACTCCATTAGCTCCCAGCCATCTTTCTCCATTTGACCAAACATCAATTTCCCTTCCTTTTTGCTTTCGTCTGTATTTCTCAAGCCTCTTTTCCTCTTTCTTATGTATCTTTTTGTCTCTCATAGCTTTCCATTATCTTTGACACTTAGTTCCACATGCAAACCACATTCAATTAAAAATGATGGTTCCCTTCCTAATAACAGAACAATGAGAAAGAAGAAACAATCAGTTTCTTTGTTGACCGCAAAAGATCATTTTTAGAACCATGCATCTCAGAGAATGCAATCTTTCTGTGTCTTCAAGTTGTGAAACTGTTACTCATACTGGCACATAGTTCAACTAGGGGTAGTGTCAGGGTCTGTGGTAGGATTTAAACAATAAAACATAGTAATATTAACTCTTATTCCCAAAACGTACAGGCAAATAAAATAACTGCACTATTATTACAGGATGTCATATTGCAACATGTCACCTTTGGAAGTGTTGACTCATTATTTAGCTCCTGTGGCTTGCTCATCTCTTGTGTGAAAATGTGGAGTGTGTATATGCGATGACGGCATGCTATTTCACTTCTTACTCATTGTCAAAAGAGGTTTGACAATTTGCATATTTGTAGTGCCAGTATAAAGCACTACAGTATATTTATATTTGTATTACAATGCACCCAAATTTTGATTACTAGTACTAAATAAATAAATGCCAGTAAGTAGTAATCTCATAAACTGCCTGTGCTGTGAACTAAGTATTTTGTTCCATCAAGCATACTTTGCTCACTAAAGCATAGGCAGGTGTGCCATCACAATTTGATAACAGCCAGTGGATTTTAAACCTTTTAAATGGCAAAAAAATAAAACAAAATGACACTTGTTTAATCTGGAATAAAACACGTTTTTCTCCTGCTGTTGGTTACACACAGAAGAGTGCCACAGTTGCTACCTAACACAGGTGGTGAGAGCATCTTTTCACATCACAGAGAGAAGAAGTTCCTTACATTTTGAGTCCAAAGTTTATTGGATTTGTTTCACATTCTCTTAATTCTGTATTAGGTTATTGTTCCACTATAAACCTGTAGTTTGTATCAACCATTGTTGTATTGGTAATAACATAAACACCTTGGTACGATCTACTCGATAAAATAATATCTTTGCATCTACTAATCTGGTTCATATTGTTATCCATGCTTTATCTGCCTTACCTGTGTGAAAAACGGCTCGTAGATCTCCACGCCCTTATCTGAGCCCTGTGTTAGGACCTCTCTCCCACGATGCCAGCTGTAGCGGACAGGCGGGTTGGAATTGGCTACACAGCGCAAAAACACTGTCCTCTCATAGTAGAACTGTTCCTTAGCTTCTCCTATGCTCTGGTGCACTGTCACCACCGGGTCATCAAGGTCTGTGAAAGGAACACAAAAAGTGATTTGGAAACTATCTATTAACATTTGTGATGTCAATGATTTTTTGGATCAATCCATCACACTGACCACATTTCACACATAAATATGTGTTTGTTCAGCTATGGGAGTGAAAATAAATCAGCTATAAAATATTTATAATACAAGCAAACACAAACACAGTCCCCCTGGATCTGAGCTCCTTGATTGTGGTTAGGGGTCCAACTGAAGGGGTCAGAAATCTTGTTTCACAAGGAAGGGCAGTTATCTGCATGCACACAGAGGTCGATTTCTGAAAGAAGGTGAGTGGCTGGTTACTTGAGCTACTTAAGTCAATAGGATGCAGCCCAAGGGCACATTGACTTCCCAGTCAATGAGCAGGCTGCTGTGTGCTCCAAGTCCCACTCCATTGTGAGCTTCAAACATGAGTGAGAATGACAAATACTGTGCACAAAATGATGTTTGATGTCCATCACTTCAAAGAATAATGTTTTGCTGGCCTCTGCTCTGATTTCAGCATTCTATGATTTGACACATCTGTTACTCTACCCATTTCCCAATAGATCTGAGGGAAGTTTTACCCCAATGCTAGACAGTTGGTTATTTCAGAAAGCGCTTGTGGTTGATTAAATGGATTCAGAGTTAATCATCTTACCCCTCTATCGCATTAAGCCTTGGCAAATGGTGTTCATCATAGCTGTGGTGTCTTTTAGCATGCTAATACTCGCCTTTTAGATTATGTCCATTTGCACGCTCAAAGAACGTGGGGAGCTAGCTGTTTCCCTTTCATCTCCATCCGAGATGCAATCAGTTTTTAACATGAGCAAAAAGGCAATTTAAGGGAGAGGATGAGAGAAGCTAATGCAAGTTATCCCTCATGCTAAAATTCAAACTGATAAAGACTGACCTTTTGCATATGAAGGGGAAAGTGACTGAGTGTATTAAATAGTGACTTAGTGTAGAGTGAGCAATAAGGTGGACGATTGAGTGACTGAAAGAGCATGTATGTGAAAGTATGAGTGGAAGAGTGCATATTGCTTACAGTAAATGAATACTCAAATCCATAACAATTATAAGCCTCCAGAGAAAAACTACACATGCCTGAGGAATTATTAATGGAGGAATTCATCTGTTTTAATTCAGTAACTGTGGCCCACTCCTGGATTTGCTGAGGATCAGGTCCTAATCAAGGTGCCTGTGGGCCACAGTGCACTGCATCCTGCCTTGACGCACCAGCCAGAGAATGCTGATTCCTCAGTTTCATTAAAGACATGTTCTGCCCTACAGCCTCTTAATCAAAATCTAGCAGCGGTCAATACTTCATCCAGGATCCATTACAGTGTCTCAGGTAAGAGCAATTACATTTGGGGGGGGTGGAAAAAACAGGGCAGGGGGTGACAACGCTGCGGAGAAGACAGAGCAATTGCAGTGCCATTTTACAGCAGCAGATTGCACTAAATAAATACACCAATTCATTATAAAGACGAGGAAGACAGTATGAATCCTACAGCTTATCTCTGACGCTTTCCAGCTTCTTCCTCATCTGTTTCCCATTTCAAACAGACAATATACTGCCAAGTGCAACAGACATGGAGTGATTCATTGACAACCCTATCTACCTTGGGATGGACATGTCTTTAAGTGCCTTACCTGATAGGAGGCTACCTTGTAATTTTCCTTTTGGTGACAAGATTGTGAGTGTGTATTTCTGCACCTCTGTGTATTAAGTAAGGAGCAGTTTGAGCTATTAATAGGGCCAAAATGATATGCAGGGTGGAAGTGGATGCTAAGAGCGCAAAGAGATAAATATGGAAATATGGAAATGTACGCACTGGATTAAAATTTGATGAATTTCAAACAAAATTCCACCTCCACCATCACTCTTTCTCCCATAAGGATGTTGTGTGTGTGTGTCACTCTTGTGCAATTAGCTTCCAAAGTCACGCTTGAGTGATTGTGAATCTTAAATCCCTGAGCCCTGAGGAAAACCACGGTGTACAGGCCGCCTGCGCCAGAGTTGTTAGGGTTTGTAATTGCAGGTTTATGGGTTCACAAGCTAGTAAATCTGCCCATGTACAGCTAAATGCTTCAGCGAGCTAACCTTAGCATCACTCCTGCTCACTCCCACCAAGCATGACATGTCTCTAAGCTGTACGTTTCTCTGAAATTAAGACGCAGGGGTGGGGCAGCATGATATAGGAAAGACAAGGGAAATGATAGATGTATCACATGTGTGAGTCACAGAAAGGAGGTCTCCCATGGCCGGCAGACAAAAAGGGTAAAACATTCAGTTTATCACCAATCTTCTTCTTTTCTCAAGTGAGACAAGACTCAAATAAAACCTGAAGATCCTGGTATTCCCTTCTGAATAGCAGGAAACTGATTTCTACTTTATAGGCCTACGAAAACATTTGTTGGACAAATAGGCACGAACGAGTGGTTTGGATGAAAGGGAACACGAATACTAAAGAAACTGCTTCATTATCACTTCAAACCTTAGTTTCTTCTTTTCATGTCCTCCACCACTTCTCCAAAAAAGCACCTGCATGAAAACTCACGTTACCTCATTCCACTTCATATCCAGCCACCCACACACGCACCCCTTTTTTAGGTCTGTCTCTCGGGTGTTAATCTAATGTGAATTTTCTATTTTTTCCTGGCTTTGATGTCTTTCACTCTCTCTGCCTGATCTGCCTCATCACCTGGAAAGAGAAGACCTCATCAGGCTTCCAGGCTGTCAGCCACGAATGACAGAGGCCTGCGATTAATTTCGCCTAATCATTGTCCCAGCTTGATTATCAGCGGGAGCAGCTGACCTGAATGACATTTGTGCAAAGTCTTTCATGAGTCAAAACAGCCCTTTTATGTCAAACATAAGCAATTTGCTTTTTTTTTGTTCCAAGGGACAGTAAGAGACAGCAAAAGGGAGAGAGGGTTGCAGTCAGAGAGAAACAGAAACAAAAAAAAATTTAAGCAGGGTCCTCTAAATTGCTGCTATGCAGAAACAGGGTGATGATGTTATGTAGCAAATGTCTTCTAAACTCATTCCAAATAAAGGTGACTAGCCCTCTTTTCTACATAGAAATATGGGCATGAGGCATATGCGATTAAAGAAGTTATTACCTGGCAGTCTGCCCCATAAAGGACCTTGCCTTCAAA
>OMLM01020449.1:113694-129930 GCA_900302695.1 Helostoma temminkii | reverse complement strand
AATCTCTTTCTTAGAAAAAATAGTCTAAAAGCAAATCCTAAAAAAGGCAGAGCCGCCTATACATAAAAAAGGCAGGAAGCAATAAGATGTGAACTTATAATAATATATATTATATAATATATTGTGGCTCTTTAGCCATAAGACTGAATGCTAAAAATGTCCATCAAACGTGTCTGATTGTGCTAATTGTGCAGCTTGTGTGACTTTTAAAGATGTTACCGGTAGCTGATTTTAACCAAAGCCAACAATAAGGAAAAACCTGAGATAATCGGAAGTAAGGTTGAATTCAGAGTGTGAGATTTGAACGCTGATGCATAATGCGAAGGAGTAATGTACTGTAAGTACATTAAATAAAATTTGTAAATAAAATTGCACACATTATATAGCATCAGTTTAATATGTGTAACACACTACATCAAGTAAGACAGCACCATCATATATATATGATATAGAATCTATATTATAGATTATGTGTGATTTCAGTTTGTTGAAAAGTGCTCTATAATGCATTTTATTTAAGTGGGTCAAAAGGTTAATGAGCAGCACTGGTGATATATAACATCCATATCACACCTTGGCCTCCCATGAATATGTAAATCCATCATGTAATTTACTATCACAACATTTCTTTTCCCTCCGTCTTACAGCCCCTTGGCAACAGTTACCTCTATCTCATTGCTACACTCCACAATAACTAGCTGCTGCTAGCTGTATCTATTCAGTGTTTCATACTAAAGTGTGAATGGAGGATGGATGTGTTTGGAGCGTGGATGAGGGCATGGTGCATCTATTTCTGCAATAAGTCCACTCTGACGATGGCACCTGGGTAATAGAGATACTGCAGTAAACTGAATATCATTCTCTGAGATGTAAGATGCAAGCATGAGCAGCTTCATGTGCCGTTCACACTCTCAGTGCTGTTCAGGGATAAAAGGAAGGCGGATGGAGCACCCTCAGTCAGTGCGTGAATTAAACAGCTACCACATATATCTTAAAATAAGGCAGCTAAATGCATCTTGTCACATAATTACAATAATTATGTACAGGTGGCTGGTGATCTAACAGATAATGATGTGGTTATTTTGACATTTTATGACTTATTACTTATTGTATGTCTAAGCTGTAGACTTAGTCATGTCAGGATCATTCTGGAAGACAAATTTAGTTTTTTTTTAACTGTAGGGTTAGGTGTGAGGTGAATCATTTTGGCCATCAAATGTAGATTAATACAGCCAGGCTAAATGACAAAAGCACCCCTCTTTGCAGACCAGTCCAATAGTGTCACATGTTTTTACTACTGCTTGTCTACAGAACTGTTAGGAGGCTGCGTCCTATCACTGAATAAACAATTGTTTATTGGATTAATATGGGAATTCATTTTTATTTTATTCTTTTTTTTGTTTCAATTTCTACATTACAACAATCATTTGGGGAACTTTAACGTTTACACCAAACATATTTATACTACTAGGGGACTGTTTCTTGGCTGGGAGCAGAGACTTGTTTATTCAGATTTTTTTTTTTGCTTTGATAATGGTTTGAACTAATTTGGAACTACAGAAAGCTTTGATAATATAAATGATAAATGTTAATCTACATGCAATTTGTAATATTTTTAAATGCATATTTGCTATTTGTGCACCTAGATAGGTTTTGCAGTCAGTCCTGTGATTACTGCTGTGATATACACTCAAGGCCCCCTTTTTTCCTGATTAAAAATCGAAAGCAATAAAAGGCAGGCCACAGTGAACACACACTTTTCACAAGGTTTTGAAAACTCAATCAGCTACATCTGTAATAACTTCACAGTAAGTAATTTACTGTAGTAACTTCATCGCTACATTGTACCATTTATTTTCTATATCTTTTAATACAGAGTAAAGGTGCAGACCTTTGAGACAGGGGGGTTGTAAAGACTACTCTGCCAGTAACACAGCGGGGTGGAGGGTGGACAGTGGACAGCGGACAAGTTGGGTTAAGATTTGTAAAGGGCAACATCCCACTCCTGCCATAGCTGCTGCTTGACATGCCTCTGTAGTACTGTGTAACAAGTACTGAATTATTCATTAGGCATTTCCACATCTCTGAGTTAACTTGAACTTCTACTGGGGGAGGGGGAAGAAAGCTGCTTTGCTCTCTCTTTCTCTCTCTCTCGTCCTCAAATCTCTCCTTTACTTGACTTCCCCAGCCCCTTACACACACACACACACACACACACACACTTTCTCACTCTCAGGCCATCGTAAGATGCATGGAGCATTAAGGTAATGGTAACCAGTCCCTCTCTGAGGCTGCAAACATCAAGCTAAATTATGTGTAATTACTGCCAATTAAAGAAGAAATAGACTGGGGTCAGTGGCGCAATAGTGAACAATACAGCTAGCTACACTGTTGGTAATAGTGTAGCCTACACAGAAATTCAGGACACTGGTCTTGTTAGTTTGGCAAGATACTCTAATGCATAGTAAAGTGACTTGTCTATTTGAACTACTGGCTGCTAATGTGTGAAGAAACATAATGATTAGATAAATAGATCTACAGTAGAAAGGCATATAATCAAACATCCTGAGCTTCGATGTAAATTGCTCTGTTTTCTTTGCAGTTAAATCATTTGCAGATAAAGGGTGTTTAATCTCACAGAGTGGAAGATGGTTCCCTTCAGCCAGGTCCTGCACGTTTATTCTTCTCCAAAAGCTGCAGCCCCGTTACAGTAAAAATGCTGCAGGCCATCTTCAGTGACAGTGCTTTTCCAATTATGCTGTCTTCGGAAGAATACTACATGTTTGTAGGTGTGTGTGGAAGACCAACGTGTGAATGAGAATGTGCATGTGGGCAACTATGTGTGATAAATCGGAGAGAGGGACAGACGATAGCAGCCTCACAGAAGAACCTGCAACCCCTCACTTCTGCCTGGTGATGGAGATGAGGAAATAATGAGGCCTAGTTCTGCTGTGTGTGTTTGTGTGAGTGTGTTAAGGGGTGAGGAGTAATGAAGCTCCTCTTCATCCCCTCCCTTAGACAGCGGCTTCTGCCTTAACCTATCTCCTCTCTTATTCATCTCCCTAGAAAACAAACAGGCCACAGACCACCGATCTAAACAACACAACCACCTAGAAACCCACCATTAGAGTTGGAGGCAAAGCACAAGTGACATGATGGAGCTCTTTTCTGGCTTTAGCCTAAAGACATTCTGTTTTGTGTGGCCTGAAGAAAGAGCATCCGAGGATAGGAGACCTTTTTTAAATCATGATTTGGCCACTTCTTATATAAAAAAGATATTGTGTATATTTCAGCTGATTCCAAATTTTCATTTATTTATTTTTCTATTTTGAAACCACTAATAATCATAATAATAGCATCTAAATTAATTAAGTGTACCATAATGGCTAAAGAGGGATATGCTACTGACCTTCTCCTATTGTGTTGCAATCTATAGATAGCATCTTTACCATAAGTTGGCCTAAAGCTGATGTTTGTTTCACATAATGACATGACAGACATAATGTCTGATTATAGATGTCATCAACAGGTGTGAAAATCAAATGTAAAGATCAATTATATCACTATATTTATAGTCTGCCCATTAAATTAAAATAAATACCTGCTTTCTTTAGTAGATGATCCACTAAAGGGAGCAGCAGAAAGAAGGATGATTAAGAAGTTATGACTTTTATAGTTAAACCCTGTTCTCCATATGATGTAGCATGCAGTCATTTCTGATTCTCTCTTAACTTTCCTTCGCCTCACACTAAAAAAATAATGCAAAAAGTTAATAAATAAATTCAATAAAATCAGTACACAACTACACTACTTCTTGTCTTGTTGGTCTTCCTTAGTAACACACACAAACTAAAGCCCTGAATGATATTTGTTTAAACAATATTCAAATGATTTTTGCCTTAAAACATTTCAAGACATCTACTCTCATAAGACTCCTTCAAACATAATTTTAATCACACACAGTCATTAAACACTGTGCTGCTCAAGAATTCACAAGTAGAATTCAATAAGTAGAACTTGAGATCAAAACTACCGTTATTTGTCATGGTTTATACTGTGGGTTTCTTTTTATGAAAATATTGTTGTCCATTTCTTTAAATACTCAATACAAAAAGATAAATAATAGCTGTCAACACGTCATCTGTGGCCTTTTCTTGTCCACTGAGAAAATATTAAAAACAAAACAGAGATAAGAATAAAATTCTACAAGAAATAATCACATTAGCATACACATCACACCCTAGTATGGTTCTAGCTCATCATCGTGATAAAAACAGAGGCGAGAGATGATGTTGACTCCACTACCCTGATTAAGGGCCCCTCCCCAAAGCAAGTCCTTGAAAGAGTAATGGGCAGTCGTGAACTGACTTTACATCCATTAACCACACCAGCAAACATTTACATAATGTACACATAATGTGCTGATTCATTCTGTCCTGATCCAAACAAGGCTCAGATAACTCACATCGCCTGTATCACACCATTCATCACACCAGGCCGTTTATATCCGAAAACACTTAAGAGGTGCTGCACATATATCTCTGTCTACATACATTATGGGATCTTTTCAGACGATTGTATAATACATCACCTCTTATTATAGGACCACATAATACTAGAGATACTAAGATGGCATTCTTCTGCCATTTCTGGCACATCTGCCTCTAGAGCCAAAACTGATGGTGAAGATGTCACGTGAGGTTTGGTATTGCTTGAATTCAGTTTGCCCCTGTTCCCCCTTTGCATTGGTTCCCTCTGGTGATCACCTCCTAGCTGCACCTTGTCTGCGCCTGTGTACCTGCAGCTGCTTGAGTGTCTGTGTTGCTGACCTGTGTCTGTTCCTGACTTGTCCAGTCTTTTCTGTGCACTTAAAACTAGGCACAAAAGACCTGTCAAACTTCTGGTGGTGTAACAAGACTGATATTTTGCAGTTTGTGGAATTACAATTTATATGAGTTTTTATGTGTTATTTTACACTTAAAACTGTGAAAATGAAAGCCTAACAAGACCAAAAGAAATTCCGCCAGTTAGAGATTATATCTGTTTGAGTCATAACTCAACACGGAATCTGCCTTTAGCACCTGCTTCATCCATCTAAACCGACTCGTGGATATGCTCCATTGACATCACCATCCCACATGCTGCCCTCTACATTATACCCAAATACATTACCTAGTCACTTTCTCCAGGGAGTATAAATACAAGTGCAGAGTGCAAATACAAGTAATGAAGGGCTCTCTGAAGTTAATAGAAACTTCATAAGCCTCTTTTTATCACCAGTCTGTACATCTGTATGTCAGTCAGGGTTTTCTCCAAAACCCTGTGCCTTCTCTTGCTCTGCACACACATTTACTCAGGCACCTTGCAGCAGGGCGGCACAAATTGGACACCTGATGAGATAGGAAGTGCTAGTTATACTGACTGAATAAGGCAAAGCCAGCGCGGTCGCTAAACAAACACCATCAGCTGCTGTTTGGACTCTGAGCTCCTTCATGAACTCCATCGATGGAAGGCAAACATAAAGCAGACACACTTCCTCAAGTTGGCCTTGCGCAGCACACTGCTGCACAGAGTTGAACAGCTGAGGAGGCGTATGCCAAGGCAAGTTAAGCCTGTGACATGTGTGTTTGAGTCAGGACCTCACTGGTGCGGAGAGTGTTCATGCATAAGCATGCACTTAAACCCAATGGGCAGCCTCTATTTTTGTTTCCTCTGCACGCACGAGCACACAAAGAAACAGACACACACATTCACACGTCTCAAATCTAGAACGCTGCTGTTGCCAAAAAATGATTCAAGCTTAGACTGCAGTCCATGTGCTGACAAATACACACAAACACACACTATCCTCATTAAAATTCTCTGTCTTGTGCACCAGCAGTGTGGAGTAAGGGCTGTATAAGTCCCTCCACAGATAAGACAGAGAAAGCAGACCATTGTCTTATTCTAATCCGTCTTTTGAAGGAACGTAGGGAGAAATATCAGGGAAGAGTGAAGATGTGTGTGAAAGCTTTAGTAAAATAATATCCGATATAGTCTGTTGTTTATCACAATCTGCCTCACCTGGTACTATTTCACAGCCACTGACTAACTGGCACTGGCTGACAGCATTAATATCATCTGTCCAACATTAGTATGGACAGAACGACATGCTTTTTCTTGCTTATTCAATAACAAGTTGTGCATCACAATTAAGTCTGTAAAAGTTAGCTCTGTGTTTCTTCTTTGTGTCTGCCCTGCTGTTTTTGAAGGCCATTTTTAAATTAGTTTTAAAGTGGTCCTTTATCACAGCCTATACCATAAATGCTGACCTGGACTGAGCAGGTTTAAGGCAGACCAATTTGTTTCCCATTTTTCCATCAGCTGAAATCATTCTATTTCATCCCCTCTGAGTTAATTTGACAACCTGTATGTTTAAGTTATTGACTTGAACTGTATTGTATTGGACTGTTTATTAGTGTAAAATGGAGTGCACCTAGCTATTATTTATTTTAACACTGATTAATGTGTCAATTACTTTTCCAATCAAATGATTTTAACGAATTGAAATTTAAATACTTGTCTCAGCTTGCTAGAGACCAAGGCAATGTGTTTAAATTGTTTGCTTTTTTCTGACCCAAAGCCTCAAATCATATAAAAAACATACATACATACATACATACATACAGTACTATATCGAAGGATCCCTGGACAAGGTGTGAAAATGAAATGCAGCTGTCTGTCCGCAAGAATTTCCCCAAGGAGACTGATAAAGTATCAGTTAATATTGTTAATAAAACTAGCATTTATTATTTATTATGGCAAATCCATTACTAATATTTTGTAGACAGAAATATTTCACACTCCAAAGTTCCCCAACAGTTTCTTCATCAGTTGGTAACTTTGGCGGACATTGTCCCTTGTTCATCTTCTTCTAAATCTCTTTCAGATATATTGTGCTGGTGATGGTCAATGAACTCTCTGAGCCAGCAATAAGCCACCCCTGCAGAACCCTTAAGCCCTTCTTGATCAGTCACTCAATGAAACATTAGATGCTGCAGCAAAATTAATGCCGCTGAAATTAAATGAAAACACTGAAAAGACTCCCCTGTAGGAAAAAGAAGTGAGCATCTTAAGCTTAAAATCGATCAGTGCAGGAGTTGGGCAAGGTTCTTTATTAACTTTGTAGAGGACCTTCCCCAAAGACTGAACTGTGGACAAACACAACTGAGGTGTCAGCAGGTATAAAATGTGCTTAGATGGACTTCTGAGCTTTGTAAATATGTTAGCGTAGAGCTGGCTATATAGCTAATATCAGCTCCTGTGGGCAACATAGGTCAGTTATTACCATTAATTATCCCTTCCTGTTTTTAATCTGCTGTTCAGAGACAACACTAGACAAAACTTTTACTTTTTTAACCTGTTTATATGTGTATCTACCTACATTTAGCCTTCCTTATTTCTTTCATTTAAAACTGAGGAGACAGACAAAAGGGGGTTTATATTTTGAGAAAAAACTTTGATCTAACAAAGGTGCTAAAGGAAGAGACTGATAACAAAAAACTAATAGAGGTTTTAAGCCCCTTAATGTAAACGCTGCTAAGACCCCGTGTGTTATTTACAGTATCCTCCCTGCAGTAATAGTGCATACCATTACAAACACCAGTGCTACTTGGCAGATGTATACAGAGGTGTATGAACATACCAGAAGGAGACAGCAAAAATAATTCAAGGTGCTGTTGTTGGGAGGTCCAGCTCCAAAACACAAATTTCAATACTAATTGAAATTGTAGCTGCAAACCACTAAAAATAGCGTGCACTGCAGAGGCCCATCAATTAAATTCGCCCTCAGGGGACAGCCATAATATTGCTCTGGAGGAGTGATGTGATTTTGCTGGAAGTGCAACATAACACAATAGTAACTAATGAAGTACACACTTACTGTGGTACACGGCCAGATGCAAGGACATCATCAGGGTAGCGATTTGAAATGCTACTGTGTAACAAACTTCAGCTTATAATAAGTTATATTAGCTTTTCCACATTTTTTATATTCATGTTTTGTTGATGCATTTCCACAGGGAAAACAAAATAAAAGGTGCATGTTGATAGATTATACAACAGCTTTTCTGAACTGCTAAAACACTAAACCCTATTTACAAAACAAAACAAAACTGCCACCTGCCAAAACTCATTTTTCAAATGTGCTGCTCATTTTGCTTAACCTTAAATAAAAGTCACCTAGTTACAGGCAGTATTAATCTCACACACATTATGTGGACAGTGGTGGAGTGGAAGCCACAAAAGTTAAACAGAACAAGCATACTGTTGTCATCAACACACAGATTTTCACATATGTCTAGGCAGTGACTGCGGTTCAACCCAAATGTGAAATAGTTCTTAGCCTATTTACTTTTGTGAAATGGATCTTATATTTCCAGTTTAGAGAAAAAGGAAGGAAAATTTCAGGAGATAGGTCTTATCAATCGAGAGGAAAAACTGCAATATACTGCACTTTATTACTAACATCACCATACTGTATAATATTGTTATTTCTATACAGTTTTTACATCTAAGTCTGCAATTTTATAATTAAACTGTGCTCAACTGATGGTACAACTGCAATTTCATCCTTCAGGAAATACACATTTGTCTGTTTTTGACAGCAAGTCTGACCTCAAAATGTCACAGGATGAAGCTCACTGCGGAAACACATTCTCTGATTATCCTCAGGTTGTGTCTCTGGTGTGTTATCTGGCTTCATTTGCACATCTTCTTCTCTAGCTCTTTTTACGTAAAATTGTATGCAGAGGAAGGGCTCTGACTGTCAGCTGCTGAGACACAGTCAAGCCCTGCACTGCTGCTCCGCAAGCTTTCTAAACAAGTTTCAGTGCCACAACCTCTGCCTGTGTCTGTCCAAATAAACAGGTACAGGATGAGGCTCACACACTGAGAGGCATGAATAAGACTGGGAAAGGAAAGACAGGACAAGAGGAGAGGGGCTAATGATAACACTCAAAATTACATCAAATGAAAATATGTTTTACAGAGAAGATGTCAAGGACTGGAAAGGCCATATTATTTAGTGCAAAAATGTTCTGCACTACTAACTCATTAAATTCTTTGTGACTGAAAATTGGATGTTGGATGAAATTAAGGTTAGGAGGTCAATTTTCAAAGACATAGTACTTTTAGCTTGGCATAAAAAGGAAAGCAGGGATTTAGTGCTCATGAAAAAGCCAATACTGAAGCAATAGTAGAAGCTTAGAGATGTTTCAAAGGCACCAAACATATCATTTGAAAAGTATCTTGGGACAAAGAATAAGAACAGGAATAAATAAAATCTGCCCTTAATAAAGATACCAACATATTACTCATCAGATACAAATTCCAAATCTCACAGTGTCTGCACAAACAGTCAAAAAGAGGTGTGAAAGAAGTGGTCTGAAGGTCCATCTGTGATGATAAGGAAGCGACTTACCATTCTTCGACTATTCACAAGGTGAAAAGGGACACTGAATGCCAAGTCAATAAAAACAATAACACTAAATCACTATATTTTCTTTGATGAATACTAATGAACATTCCCCATTTGCTGCACATATACTTAAAAAAAAGAGCATCACTTACAGTCGATGGCTCTGTGAGGATAATGAAATCATTTTAGCTTGATTACCATTCTCAGGAAAGCACTGGCACTACACTATCACTGAATAACTACATTTATATTTAAAAGAATGTTGCTACACTTGACAGTTGTGTTCATGCACACTGATCAGCACTAATTGTCTGTGCTACAACCATGTGTGTTCAGCTTTTCAAAATGTCTTACATTTTGGTCAAAGTTAAAATAATATTTCAGAGTTACATTTAAAGTATATTTTTGTGGGGGGATCTGATTAAATATTAAGAGACAGGTACTAGTTTTTTAAATATTCTAACCTTTTTTCTGTGAATTACGCAGGTACAGACTCAAATAGTCACACCTCTTGATAATTTACCATTTTAGTTTGCTTTGCTTTGTCTTTGTAAACCAGAAAGAAGCAAAAAATAAAGTGAAAAAAAGAAAAAAGAACATAAAATGTTATTGTACAGTATTAAAGAAACAGTTCTCAATAATATTTGTCTAAATGACAAATAAAAACATACCTTGCACAGTATACAAATCATTACAATATTATTGAGTGTAAAGCACAACTGTGTCCAGTTTTCACCTATGTTTGTGACACTTACAGTAGACGTCCACCCTGATGGATTTGATGGCAGGTGAGCCAAGGCCATTCTCAGCCTTGCAATAGTAGCGACCTCCCTGGGTCCTCAGGATCTTTGCAATGTGCAATGTTTCGTTGAACACGCTGGAGTCCTGGAAGCGATCTGACACACTGCCGGCCGTCTTGGTCCATCGGATCTGGAAATAAAAAAGAGAATCCCAGTTAATTCAAAGTGTGGCTTCATTTATTGATCTGGTTCAAGTATGAAGACGATGGACTAAGGCAACAAATACATGTTCAATAACAAAATAAATGAAGGTGACACCAAAATTATAATGTAAAAGACCATCTTTAAGTAAAATGTCAGACATTTCAACACAAATACAAGCTGACTGCCAATAAATATCTGGTCAAATATATTTTATATAAATATCTTTTCAACAAAAATACTGTTACAGCTACTTCCAACTGCTTTGATTTTCATTACATTTCATTTTCATCACATTGAACACCTACTAGAAAAGTTAGGAATTATGTTAAATGTCCTTGCAATAAGGGTCGGATTCATTACAAGCAGCTAAAAACCCACTGAACTACAAATAGCATCAACAGAAAATTAAAGGAACAGTTCAGTATTTTAGAAAACATGCTTGACTTTTCTTGCTGAGAAAATAACAATACCACTCTAATATCTGTATGATAATGAAGCTGCAGCCTGCAGCTGCATAGGTTAGCTTAGCATAAAGACTGAAAACGGTAACTGTGTCCTAAGGGGGTTGAAATCTGCGTACCAGCACCTCTAAAGCTCACTAATTAAATCCTTATATCTTGTTTGTGTAATCCTTAAAAAGCCCAAGAGTAAAAGCAACAATTTGTGATTTTGCAAGGGGTGGTGTCATTTCCAGGCTCTAAAGCAACCAGCTGAGATTCCAGGATGTTACTGCACCAAACAAAGAAACACTTGGGTTTTTGTACATCACACTCTTACCTTTAAATCTGGAGCAGATGGCTTTGTACAAAATATATATATATAAATATAGCTGTAAAAAAGGGAATTGTAAATAATGGCCTTGAAAAACATCCTGTTTCAAACTAAACTGTTAAAATGTTCTTGTCTGAAATGTCAAAAAAGGATGATGTGATACCTAAAAAATCTTCATATAACTTCCCTCTTTTCTCTGTTCCACACAAGACTGACCTGAGCGTGGCCTTCTCAGCATGAGTACCTTTCAGTAACTGATGAGGCCTAGTTAGCCCATGGCATTGAGGTGTAATGAAAGGTGAAACAGTGATACTCTCCCACACGAGGTTGTAATTGACTCTCCATCATCTCCCTCTCCTGTCCTCATTAAAGCATACAGCATGAGCAGGATTTGCGACAACTCTGACCTGGGGGGCCACACAGCATAACCATGGAGCATAAAGCTCCATTCAATCCCTCTTCCTAAGTTAGCCGCAGATGGACTGGCTTTGCCTGCAGAGTCTCACATATCTCTGTCAAGGTAGGGGGGGTTATGAATTAGAAACTAATATCTCCACATTGTATAGTGAAGGCAACAGCTCGGATACTGATAACATCCCATTTTACAGAGATAGAATCGGATGGAAAAGGGATATCGCTGCATGAGAAGATGGGGATTGGATGCCATCTTGGAAAATTGCTCCTGTGTTGCTATAGCTGTGGGGTTTTAACCATGATGACACCAGCCTGAGGTAACAACAGCTTGAAGTTTGCAAACAGATGGGAGACAGGAAATGAAAGGTTGGGTGGCCCAAAACCTGATAATGGCTCAGTTTTCCAGTGGCTTTTTGTGGAGCCTGTGGCTAAAGGATGACAAGGAGAGGAATTCATAGGCAGCAAAAGTTGATGTTTATCAGAGGAGTTTCAGATTATCTGTCTAGCTTGGGGTGTTAATGTTCACAGTGGCATAAATAAATAAGCTTTCCATAAAACTGAAGGTCCATATGTGTGTTGTGTCCCTTCTTTACACCACCCTGTTTTGTGAAAAAGACAAGTTGTCTGTGGCCATACTATGCTGCAATTCCATCCTCTATGTAAGCTAGATGGATATATCCCCATTTAAAACAAATGCTTCTAAACAAATACACTGCACAGAACTGTGGTGGATATAGCAATTTGGGAGGCCAAGGCAAACACATGCATGGGGCCCTCTTTATTAATCCTTCATTATCTAGACAAGACTGGACCTGTTCATTTTTGCAGTTAAACACCAAGTTACTTGCTTAACAGTCTCTGTTTTATACCTCAATCACTTATTAATCAGTGCTGTAGTGAAAACTGCAGCATTGGTATACACTGAAAGAAAACACTCAATGAAAAAGCCCCATTGTAACAGTCAGGGAAATCATGTGTTCAGCAAAACAAGCCATAGAGCTAAATAAGTTATGAGCATAAATTAGATGGAGTGAAGTTTCTGAATTTTGTGTCACTCTCCTACAGTGATCTGGATCGCCTCATGCAAATACAAAGCAAGCTGGCTTATGGCGACCTCAGCAGAATTCAATATTATCCCAGCTTAGACCCCCAGTTATTTCCTCTGCCTTTTGTGTAAAGAGATTTGAGTTTTATGAAAGTGCAATATCAATAAGCACATTGTTAGAGTGACACTAAGAAGTATATATTCAAATAATGCCTCATATTTTCAAGAGAAAACTGCTCCTGTTTGTTTCACAGGGGCATGCAAGACCACATTACTGGTGAGCTTTCAACTCTCCCTGTGCCCTGGAGCTATTTTCATTTCTCTACTACTCTTGACTTTTTTATCTTTTTTTTACTTCTGAACACCAGTACTCACAAGGGGAGTCCTGAAGTATGCCTGGTGAGAACAATTTGACCCTCTTCACTCTCCTTAGTGCAATGCAAATACTCTTGATCTGAGAGGAGCTGGCGGATTTGAGCAATATGATAATTGCTCCTCCTAGCCCACTGACAGTCTGGCTGAGGTTTTTTGGCTATTTTTGCTGCTGCTTCCTCATTTCTCAGCTAAAACCCGTAAGGTGCATACAAGTATACACTGGGGAATAAGTCAAACTGCTTAAGATGTACCATCCAGCTGCTGTTTTCTGACAGATTTTTTTTTTTACTTCCAGTGTCCCGTTGCAATTGCATGCATATATTATTACCATGATATGTAAGCAGGGTCTGGTTTTCCTGGTTCACCTCACAGAGTTTAGAAAGACGAGTTATAAATTAACATTTCCCTTATTTTATTTATTTATGTATCTTAAGTACAATGCCCTTTAGTTCCACAGGAGAAAGCAAAGTCAACACAATAATAAAACCACTCCTTCTGAAATTAGACATCTCAATAGAGAGATCAACATTTGCTTACATGGATAGTAGAAACTTTCTAGATTAGTGTCCTACTGAAAATCGCAGCCATATTTCAGTCCACACATGCTGTGATGTCACGACAAGACCTAATTAAAATGCACCCAGTGTCTGTTGTTATGCAGAAATCATATGCTGGAGCACGCGTCTTCAGTGAACCTCCCATAATGCCTGCTGTGACGTTTCCCTCTCCTTAACTACAGACTGGTTTCTAATTGCTTGCCATCTTTCCTTTTAGGCACTGGTGGTGGTCTGTGTCGCTCAGTGGTGCAGCCAAGTGTGGCTGAGCATGACAATCAAGTGATCACAAGAAGCAACATGGGGTTCAAATCACAAACTGTGAGTGCACAGAATCTACAGGTCTACAGTATAAAAGAAAAGACTGGCCTTCATAAAAATGGGACGATCACATAAAATGAGACATTGTGGCGATTTTCATACTGAAATTAAAAAACAAAAACCAGAATGTAATAAGAAAACACACTGATGTATAAAAAGAAATTAATCAGCTTCTTTGTGAAATTCATTTTAATGCAACTGAGTTTAAAGGAAAGCATTTGCATAGGGCAACATGTGGGTCAAGGGGAAATTCAGAGATGCCAGCTGTCCTGATACTGTGGCAAAAAAAAAAAAAAAAAAAAAAGGAAGGTTAAATCATTTTTCAAAAAAGCAATGTCTGCTAAAGACACCAGCACCGTAGGCTAACTGTCATGGGAGCATCCAAAACAGATCACATACTCCAATTGGTTTGTATAAAGCGAAATGTCCCAAGGCCTGAAGTCAGTTTATTTGTACTCGCTGACCCATGGTGCTGTGAGTTGGATCTAGCTGGCCAATAACTGGGAAAAAAAAAAAAAGGTGTTTGCAATGTGGCGTTGCTGGCTATTGGAGTCTGATACTCAAACAAAGCAGTGTGGACATAATGGATGGAGGCCAGGGCATGGGAGATGGGGGCAGATGGCTTCATCATCAGGGACTCTTTGAAGTATGTTCAGAGCATCAAACACAATGAATGACACTGCAGAACAGTGACCATGAAAGCAAGAACAGATGAAGCTGTATAAATGTGGTATTCTGATACAGAGATAAAGAGCAAGCGAGGTACCAATAAAGACAAAAGGAAAGGATGCCAGGGTGAAACTACAGTAATACAGTATTTAAGTACACATAAACATATTAATTAATTCTCTACTACTACTTACAAAGAAATTGGGACTTTGGGACTCTGAAATGAAATGAGAACTAATATGTGGCATTTGTTCATTAGGTTGAACCTTTATTCATCTGACAACATTGCAAATGTTGGGAAAGGAAATTAATTGTGGCAGTGAGTGAGTGGTGGCTGTTGTCTGATTCCCGTCCTCATGATGCACCACACATTTTCAAAAGGAGATTAATCTGGACTGCAGGAAGGACAGTCAAGCACTCTGTGTCTACACATTGTAGTAGGATCTTAAAAAGAAACCTGCAACTGAAAGAGGATTTGAAAGAGACAAAATTTGCAAAGTAGTGAGGCATGGCCCATCCTTGATGCCGGCATCTGCCACTTTTACTGCAAATACTCTTAATTTGTACTGCAGCATGATACACACACACAGTACACACTGGCAAGAACAAGTTTGGAAACACCTACACACAATATTTTTAATACAAATGTAGAAAGTATTACAGGGGAACCTGTAAGCAGGTAAACCTAACTGCTGCAAGGTTTACCTGCTGATTAAATTGTTACAGATGAATCAAGAACATGTTACTGTGGTTTTTATTTTATACATTTCAGTGTAAAAACCCCATAGTGTCTTGGTGTTTCCAAACTTCCTTTTTCCAGTGCACTTGCACTTGAATATTTTATAAACTTTTATTCTTGTTTCCCATAATGCATCTAAAAATAAATCTTTAAGTTGTCAGTGAAAAATATGACAATCCTGTCTGTACTTTTGTCAGATAAATAGAGGTCTGCGCTAATTGAAAACTCAGATTTGTGTTTGCTAAATTATTAATCCTTCAAACCATAAAATGTCAAAAATTGAAAAAAGGGAGGAAATGTTCACCACTGGTTGTCTGAGATTCAGTTATACTAATATAAATCCCCCCAAAACACAACAACAAAAAAAACAGTGACTCTCACATTAAAGTAACTGTAACCAGCTGATACCATTTTTACCAAACAAATGAGTCAAATAACACTAATTTAAACAATTAGCTTAATGTTTAATGACCACTAAAGTTAGGTCTTATTTGCTAAATCATCTATACATTATGAAAACTGTTATTTAACAAAGAGGTGAGAGGAAACCATCAGGGAAAAGCACAACAACAAAGATTTTCTGTCTTTTCCTCCTCAGAGAGCCAAATCCCACAAATCCTTTTAGTGACCTCTGCACTATACATCTATGAGAATTTGACTTCATTGTCCCCCGGGTCTGCCAGATGCCAGTTCCAGTCTTCCTGCATGGCCTCTAGTAACACCTTGAAATGCCAAACCCACAAGGCAGAAGTGAAAAAGCACATATTATACAGTGTGACTGACAGGAACATATATTTATTTGACAATTAAATGAGAAGGCAGACACTGCTGGCTGCAGTGTGTGTGTGTGTGTGTGTGTGTGTGTGTGTGTGTGTGTGTGTGAGTGTATGTCAGGATCAGGACTGTAGTGATCAGGTGTAACGGAATAGGTGAAAATAATCAGGGGA
>OMLM01020449.1:82540-108112 GCA_900302695.1 Helostoma temminkii | reverse complement strand
AACCCACTCTTAAGCCCACATAATGAGCACAGCAATGTCCTCACAGTTTCAGATATCCTTGTGTTGCTAAGAACAGTTAGGATCATTTGGCCCAAAGCAGTGAACTAAAATCACTGCCATTAGTACATAATTTTGTGGTTGTTTAGTTTTCATGAAGCTACTTCACACTCTTCTGACAATAAATACTCATAGTATATTCAGGGAAGATACCAAAGAATGAAAAAGAGACATTAATGCTGTGGGACTTATGGTTGGGTTGGTTAAAGTGAGGTTGGAGATAAAAGATGTCCTGGTAGTAGGGAAACAGGTGACAAAGCTTAGAATACTTCACAACAGGCTGGCTTTTTACTTTGACATCTTAACCACATCTCATAAAAGTTCATTGTGTGGAGTAGGATTTAGCCTTATGCATACACCTCAACTGTGATTATGTAATAGAAATTACATCTAAATTCTTAGCACACTACAGGGGTTAATTATTTTCTTCAGTGATTTGATTTGAATGCATGGAATACCCAATGTTGTAAAAAGCAAAAGTGATGTATAAAACGTGGCAATTGTTATACTGAGGCTTAGCTGAGCCAGCCATAACAATTTATCTACTTTTATTTTGTTGAACACACTGATAATCAACATTTGTACGCTTACTGTATTTGTACTGTGTGAATTAATTAATTTATTTATTATCAGAAATTTCTTCACATACCATGCTATCTCTGGGTTCTATCATCCGCTCACATGACTTTTCTTATAATTGCTATGCTGACGACACACTGTTTTTCCTATCCTTTCCCCCGAATAACTCAACTGTCTCATCACAGATCTCTGCCTGTCTGTGTGACATTGGGTCTACAGTGAAGATTTGCCCTATACAACATCAGAAAGATCAGACCCTACCTTTTTGAATATGCAACCCCACCTGATCCAAAACGCAGCAGCGTGTCTTATTTTTAATCAGCCAAATTTACAATTTTAAATTGTGGTCCCACCACAAAAGATCCTATGCAGCGCTCTTCAGCTCTGTGGTCCCACGATGGTGGAATGAGCTACCAAACTCTGAACAGTCAGCAGCCTTTGGCTTGCCTTGTACCTCACCTGTAAGTCGCTTTGGATGAAAGTGTCATTTGCCAGGTGACAAAATGTAAATGTATATTGGATTTCAAACTAGTGCTAAGTGATCAAAGAAGTATTTTGATGCTTTACATCAGTAAAAGTAAAAAACAATGTGCAAAATGCTCTACTACATAAAAACATACAAATGCATTTGTATAAAGCTTAACGTTCTCTGTAGAGTTTTCCTACAAACAGCAGCTATGTTACCTTCCATGAAATATGCGTGTGTATTATCAGACAGAGCCTTCAACAATATTTAAAGTGCTATTAAAAACATACATGCTACATGTTTATCAATAATCAACACTGCAAACGTTTTATAATCTTCTGTCATTACAAACTCACATCCCTTTAGAGCAAAATTACAAGATAAATGACTAAGTGGCCATGTACTGTATGTTGAGCAGCAGAGCAGAGGTCCTTTGGGAACAATGAACAGGAAAAAACTACAGTGCTGGTGGCACATTTGGATGTTAATTAGATGCTTTTTCTGATCTTGTTTGGTTGGCAATTTGGCACTGGCGTAAGAAGCACATCTGCCGCTAACACTAGTGATGTGAGAAATGCCAAACTGGAGAGGGAAAAAATCAATGACTGGATCTTTACAGTCAAACTAATGCAGAGGTGTTGTGAAGTTTTTTACTTGCTTTACAAGCATTTGTGGTTAAACATCTTAGCTGCAAATGTTGAGCAAATGTCATGAATCTGGGGGTAAAGGTATTTAATTTGCCTAAATGCACATCTCTCGCTGTAGGGTTGTCACCCCCCCGCACTTCCCCTAATACTCACTCAACTCACACTCACACAACTTCCTGATAGCTATGAGTTTTTGTTATTGTTGTTGTTTTTGTTAAGGAAGCAGATGTGCTTCAGGCTAGAAGCAGTCTCAGATGTGCCTCTCATTTCAGTATCCCATTTCCATGACAGTGACATCATTTCCCCCTCTGCAGAAACACACAACTGGGAGAGAAAAGGTAGGACAGAGAAGAAAAGAGAGAGAAAGTGCTTCTCCACATACAGTTGTGCATGTTAGACTGTTAGTTTAGTGTTGTGTCTTCATGTGTGTGTCTGTGTCTGAGGGTCCATCATGTCCTTGTGTGAATGAGCAGCTCCCAGTGGAGTGGCTAGCCTTCCTTGGTCTCAGCTGGGGGAGATGGAGACAGCTTTATCCACTACCGCCAATGGAGATTAAATTGGATTTGGCTAAAAGCAGCCTTGTCGCCACAGTTCTGGAGTGCCTGAGTGGCACAGGGGGTTCTTGGCAATGGTAAAGACTCTAAATTTGACAAACAAATGAATGTGAAAAAAACTCCAGTGGCTGCGGCTCATTGTCGCTGTGGGCTTAATGTCTTCAGACCGACCCCTGTGGACCAGTAACCATATATCCTGCTAGTTTTCTGGATCCTTAACCTCCTGTTCAGAAGAGGCCAGCCAGACAGAGAGTATCAGGATACAGAGAGAAACTGCTAATATACACAGGATAAAAAAAAAACACACAGAGCTCATTACCAATTATTTTCCAAAACCAGAACAAGGAAATAAACTTGCAGTTGGTTATGCAGAGGCTGCAGGGGGAAAAAACAATTTCAGCTGTACTCTATGTTAAAATTGCATCCTGTGTTTGAGCCCTTCAAAACAAACCTCTGTCCCAATTTGTCACTGTTAAGACAAGACACACATACACATTTATGAAAGACTTATATTAGTATGGTAAAGATATATCTACTTAAAATGTTATCAAGTACTACTAAGCAGCATATACAGGTATACAGAATAATGTATCATCTATAGAATCTTTCTGTCCTGTCTTTTTAATAAATATTATTAGAAAACTGTAAATGTGCAAGAGTTTAAACACAAGTACAAAAAACACCTGCTAACATTAGCCACTACAGGCTACTGTTTACACGTCGAGTCTATTTTGGATAGAAGGTACTTCTTTAGCACTTCCAAAAGTATTCAATTCACTTATCAGGTAGTTCTTTTATTAATCTAAACTTTCGGTAGGGGAAATACCAGGGTTTTTCCTCCTGCTTTCCTACCTTGTATGAGAGACACAACTAGATAGCAACCTAACTGCAGACTCTGTAGGTTACAGCTCTACACACTAGAAGGTATCTATAGACAGAAAAGAAAGCATTTAACTACAAACACATCAGCACCACAACAAGCCACTCTGCCTTTGATGGATAAAACACATCACAGCCATGTCCAGGAAAAGTGGGGTAATATTAGCCAGCAGCATTAGCATTAGCCCCTTTGGAGAAATACTACCAGTTGCATCACCCAGTCTCTATAGGCAGCAATTAATAACCGATTAATAAGGTGCAAAATGGCGTCTCAATATCGCTATTATAAGCGTGTAGCAAAACTGCAAAGGATACAATTACACTGTGGTCATGTGACACATAAGCAACAGTAGAACCATCAACTTGGCCCAGTACGCTGTACCTTTACCTGTTGTTCTGTTGCTCAACAGAACCCAAATCTATGGACACTTTAGGGTCAAAGAGGAACTGTACGCCATGTGAAACTCCTTTGCTTAAAAAAATAAGATGCTACACAGAGTCAGGTATTGTGCAGAACCTGCCATGCCACTAAATGCCAAGCACTAGTGCGAGATTTATCACTGACCAAAATGTTTGAAACATAACTAAAGAAATGCAGTCCAGTTTCCCCACACATTATTACTTAACTAGAGGATCCCCCCTCACAATTTAACGTGTCTGTATTGTAGATTACTGTTTGCCGCTTAAAATGTTAAACAGCATCTCAGATCAGCTGGTGTCGCTTACATTAACTTAACTATTTAATAATTTCATCATAACATATAGGCCTGGCCTATGTTTGCTCTATCTAATATTATGTTTTATGTTTTTATTGCTTGCCTTTTTTTATTAATACAAAAGATGCATAAACTTGCATATTAAATTGCAATATCTGTAAAACAAAACTAATTACACATCCAGCATACTGTACATGGTGCACCCTTTACATTTAACATGAGTCTGCTGCTGCAAAACGTTTGATTGGGACAGTAAGGGTGGACCAAATCACTAAAGTTGGGTTTGCAAAAGCAAAACAATGAGTATCAAGGTTAAAATTATCTCAGGAGAGCTCACAATGTTAAATGTAGTGATAATTCTGTGGTTAGTCACTATAAGGGACTGACACCATATTACGCATCATAAACTGATCTATAGTTAATACAGCATATTCATAGGTGCAATTTTTAAATTGAAAGTAGCCAAATTTATGACTATTAAAACTACATCTACTAATATATACTATAAAATTACAGCAATTCCATAATAAATCTATAGTGGCTGTATAGTGGTTATAGTAAAACTAAAGTGATATTAACTTCCCCAATCTGACGATATTGAATCATATCGTACTTCCATATTAAATCTGAACATGTTTGCTGTTCTACCTTAGGTGAAGCAGAACATTGCCACTGGTTATGGCAGTTTGAATTTGATAGATTTTACCTTTGAAAAAGGGTAAAAGCAGTCCATTTCCAAAGTATCACGCAGCACATTCTATTATTTTATATGCTTTCCCCCACGCTTTACACTTTAGAAAGTATAAGCTTACACTACACAGTATAATTGAGAGGCAGCTCATACATGGAGTCAACCATGTGTGTAAGGCCTTGAAATGGTTTGCCAGCAGCACATGCATATTATTACATCAGGGGTTGTCAGAGCATATTGATTACACACTGTAATGCACTCACATACACTCCTTGGCCTACACTGTTATTGTAAATGAGACTCTATAGATCTGGCTTCACAGTATCAGCACAGATCATCTATCACACAGAGTGTGCTGCTGAGTGGAAAAACACAGATGCTCATCTGGAGGCTGCAGCATCACAGAAAATGACATGTTTGTCCAGCTCAGCAGAAAAAAAGACTTATTATTAAAATCAAAAGCGACATAACAGGGCATCATTCTGTGGTATAAGGGGACAAATGGAAGCTTTTGTTAGGAGTATTTAGGTTGACACAGTTCATTAAAACATGGGTTATTATGTCCAGCTATTAAACAGGCATGAAACACCATCTAAAATAAGAAATACACATGCACTGATACGCTGACACCTTGTTAGTCTAAAATTAGGCCAGCATGAACCTGCCGTAGCCCTGCTGAGATAGAAAGAGAGGATTGTGGAGGGAGAATGTGGGGAAATTTACAGGACAGGTTTATCTTTGCTCCCACATTAGAGCACTCCACATCAGGGGTTGTGGAACCTGCCTGCATACAGATGCCTCCATTATCTTCACACGGGCTTTATGTCAAGTCATGTTGAGGAAGTAACACAAACGTTTTCTGATTTTACTTAAAACCAATTAGCAGATATTTGGTTTTCCTTCTAAATCAAATATTACAGGGTTATGCTGTGAGGCGCTGTGTGTTGTTTGGCTGAAGCAGTGCTGTGATGCCCCTGTCTCTGTCCATGGTGCTGAAAAATATGACGTAACGTTGTTACTTCAGCCATACAGTGAGAGCCCACTGCAAAAACACAGCTATGCTACCTACACACAATGTAACCATCAAAACAGCAAAACTAAATAGGGAGGAGTTACATAATGTTGCACTGAGGTTTTACTTTACTCAGCGTATGTGTACATATATCTTAGATACAGTGTTTCTGTGTTACACAAGGTTTTGGGCCACAATCTGAAGACAAGAACTTGGATATATTTTTAAAATTGACATCTTCAGTTTTCTGACATTATCAGGACTAAATAAAAAAACTTACTAATATACAAAACAATGACTAGATTAGTTGATAATTAAGATTATTACTAGTTGCATAACTCATTTCAGAATGTAATGCTAAACCTGCTTTTGACCTGCCATCATTCATATACCATTTCAGCAGCTTTCTTACATGCTTGAAAGTTTGTTCACATGCACACATTGCTAAAACACAGCACTGTCGAACAGACTTTTCTAAAGAAATAATCCCAGTTTTATAGAATATTGGGATGTCACAATACAGACACTAGTATCTTGTATTGTGTCCGATACTCCCCTCATGTCTTCATAGTTATACTCCGATAACACACCCAATACCACTTTATAGCAATATGTTTATCTCGATTTGGGTGTGCAGGTAGGTGAAGGTGAAGAAATGTCAGCAGTGTGGAGATGTTTTAAGATAAGTGTTATCAAAACACACAGTTTCCTAATACTAGCAGCAGAAGCAACCAACACTGCATGAAACACTGCAGAAACAAGACAAGATGTCCACAGACAACCCACGACCTGTTCAAATAACAGAAGCTCTTACTCAGTATATTACATTGATTGTTATCGGTTTCCGTCGCCTCCTCAGCGTGTTGGAGCCCAGGTATGTCATTCCCAGCTGTCATCACATCCTTTACACTGTCTTACTGAAGGTACATACACAGTCTGTTGCAGGATATTACAGCTGCTTCACCACTGATATTTGGACCAGCAGTGTCTCCCCACTGTCTCATCAGTTTAACAGCACAGTGGGTTCATGAGCATTTTACTCTCAAGCAAATCGCATTACAAGCAAAACAATTTCAGGGCACACCAGCACCAGATGTGGGCCGTTCTGCTCACGTGGTATTCTGAGACAAGACCAAAAACATGATAAATAAAGACCATAGATGCCTAGCCTCACACCCTTTCTCTGGCTGTTTGGGTCTGCTGGTGCAGAGGTGTGTCTGATGAATTGGGACTCGCTTGCTAAATAGTTTTAAACATTCTGTCTTAGCTTACTTCTGCCTGGAAGACATTCATTAATTAAAATGAGGTTGCAGTGCCATGCTTGTTTACCTGTCAAGTTTTATGTTAATTTTTGGGTATAAGCAATAGTGTCCTGTTGTGTATTTTATTTTATCACAGTTAGACAGCTCACAACAACTGATTACAGTGTTTATAGTTATTGCACTTTTCCAGTAACTCCAATCTTTATAATAAAAAACTGCTTTATTATTAAGTACTTGTATCAGTACTCAGTATCAGCAACTACTTAGATCTAAGTACTAGTACTCAGTCAGAAAAAAGTCGTATCAAGACAAGCCTATAGAATATTACTCATTTCAACAGCTAGTACTTAAAAAAGAGCCAAAGCAAATGTTACACTCTTTTGACCTTTTTACATTGAGATGGCATTACAGACCTTTTTCACGGCTGACATTTTGACTCGTCATAGCAGGATGAGTATAGGTGTAACTAATAATATTAACGGTGGCTCTGTAAGCGTGTCCCAGTAAGCCAGTGAGTCAGCATGCATAACACCAGGGCTGTGGAAGTAGCTCCAATAAATTATATGGAGTGTACTGTTAGTAATGGCATGTGTTTTTGCTGCTGCTACGTGCAAAAAGTAAACATGTCTAGTAATAAAACCTCTGCACTCATATGATCTAATGCCTATGCCGAATGAAAGCAAGACATTGTTGCAGGGCTATTAAACTGAACATGCCCAAAGTTCACCGTACATATCCTCGGCTCATGTAAGCCAGTACAGGTTTATGAGGAATAAACTTACAGCTATTAAATAGAATAGAATCACTCAGCAGCTAAGCAAACCTGCTAGGTCATGCTATCATTAAGAAAGGTCATCACAGTGACTATACTTTGCCCACCAACAATGCTACACAGTTAAACACTGACTGACAGACTATCACTGAATGACAGCCACAGTATCACATGTGTTGCAGTTAAGTAAGCCTTTGTGGTTAGTTTTTTTCCTATTCCATTCATGGTGCCACATTGGCAAAGTGGGCCTGTTGTGGCAGTTTCTTTTCCCTAAACAACATTAATCGGACATCTGTAGGGAAGGATAAAGCCCAGATTGGCTGAAACCGTGCAGCAGTTCTCTGTTGATAGGCCTAACTCTGGCCAACACTCACACGACTGGCTGACGCAAGGCAGCAGCTTTGTTTATGGTTGGCTAGTGGCAAGCCAGCAACAGCTCACCGAGGATAGAGTATCTGGCAGGCGTCTGAAGATTGGGTGCTGTTCGCCAAGAAACTGTTTGATGATTGGCTGTGGTGACTCCAGAGTGAACTGATTGTCCTATCAATGCCCACAGCGCAGGCTGGCTGACACTGCTGCCTGCTGGCTGGCTTTGCAATATACAGCTATCAATAACACCTCCATGGGGCACGTGTCCATGTCTTTGAGTGTGTGTGCGCATGTGTGAGTGATTGAGTGCGTTACTGTATACCATCCATAACTTTTCTACTAGGGAGGTGTGCAGCTAAGCCCCGCAAGCAGGATCTAACACCTCATTATTCAAAGCCAAGCAGGAAATGGGTTTTAGAGATCTCTCACTGAGCTATGCTTCTGGAAACGAGAGCCACAGGTCTTCCAATGTCAGCAGCACAGACCTGATACTGCTGTAATATCACACAACACAAACTGTTACACTCTTGTACAAATTAATTTGGATCCAAGAGTTTTTTTAAGATTTAATGAATTTGAATTTTTCCACCGAGTCTTGTTAACTCAGCACATAGCAGCCTGTTACACACAATGTTAAATACAGCTCAGCAAAATGATGAAGATAAAAAATAGCAATGCCTAAAGCCTCATTTGGAGATTTTCTACATTTGGGTGAAGTGTGGCATTTAAAGAAGGAAGTGCAGAAGAAGAAAAGCACAGATAAAGAAGAAACATTATATAAGAATTTAAATTAATATATATGATATACAACATATATACAGCTTTTATCTGAAAACGCTACTGACTTCACATTAGCTTTAGCATACTGATATAAATTGCTGATATTTTGTAGTGTTATAAGAGTTAAAAAGTGAATTGTATTTACACAGAATTGTTAACAGAAAGACGTTATATCACTTGCTTGCCTGAAGGAGGGGACACGGGCTGCTCTAACATCATCACAGGATGGAAAATCATGGGTGTGTGAATGAATGAGTCACAATCTTCTTTCCCTCAAAATCAGTTTTGATATACCCTCGAGCGGCACATATACTGCAACTGCTTCATTATATTCGGTCAGTGGGCAGCGGACAAGACTGTAGTGGATGGGATGGTGAAATATGAAGAATTTGTGAATGTACTTTGATTGAAGGAGTTTACAACACCATGATTTGTAATTTGTAAATTCTATTTTACACCTATCAATATAAGACTTACACATTGTTTCCTTCAGACATAAGATGCAACAGACAGTGATTGATGATTTCTGCCATATACCATCTCTTTTTACCCCCAAGGCTACTTCTCTCACCACAAAGACCTTTTATAGTATCATTTTCAAATCGACCTCATAAAACACTTGACACTTCATCCATCAACGACAATTATTCGTTGAATGGACTGTGCAACTAGATCGTGGTTTAATCAATTGCATTACTACAACAATACATTTGATTTCATTTACAATTCGCACGGCTCTTGCAAGCTGGATAATTCACACCAATTAAGATGCTGTTCTTATTTAATATATTTGTTCCTTTTTGTCTGAATGTCAATTAGTTTGAACAGGAGGTTTACCATCTCAGATTGACTGCAGCATTGAGAATGAGATAAAAGACAGAGAGAGAGGGAGACAGACAGAGAGCTACTTTTACAAATAAAACACCAGAATAAATTTATTTGTGCGTGTCATTACTGCCCAGAGACATTCAAATAAATGAAAAAAATTGGGCAGATGGTGAAGAAATACCAGTAGAAAGATGTTGTGTGATTATTTAAGAGTTGCATTTAAAAATACAGAGTGAATTGGATCATGGTGGATGCTGGATGTGAATGAAGTATACAAAATTTTAATTGACATTTTGACATGCAGTCATGTCATAAGTAAGTAGGGCATCTGTGCCGGGTCAGACAACCATCTGTAGGTGGAAAAGGAGCTGCAGTAGAGTGACTAAGAAGCAGCAGAGGCTAATGTTTCATTTCACAGGGTGGTTATCATGGCAGCAATGGACTTCCTGGCACACACTCCCACTAAACACCAGTGCAGCGATTCAAAAATGTTAAGCACATTGTTTAATAGTCCATTACATAAATTGGTATTGCTCATTGACTGTTGTCCTTGGCTGCCCACGTAGTGTCAGAGAAAAAGACAGAGATGTACGCTAGCGCAGTGGAGGGCTAATAGGGTATGCCATCACTGCTGTTTGGTGTTCAAGAACATCGTGCCAGAACCTCCCATCTGCTCCACTTCCTCCCAGCAACAAAATCCACCTATTAATGCCTTTATTAAAATAAAATTACTTGCAAAACAAACAAACAAATCAATCATCATTTTATGTCAGACAAAATTATCAAAATCTTTTTTGTTGTTGTTAAAAGTTTTCCAGCTCTGACATTGACCAATAAACCCGCAAACTGTCACCACTTTAAGAGACACATTGTGCAACAGAACATTTTGCACAATGCTGCCCTGTGAAAAATCTTTTTATTTAGTCAACACGGCAGCTCAGTAACTCTTTGTTTGTTTAGTTTTCTTGTGATAGTTGTTAAAGTACAGAATATGTGAACAGTAGTCGACAAACAAAAAAAAATTGTGAAATTACAGATAGTGCATCACCTAAAAGTTGTTCCCAGTGGATTTTGAAGTCGGAGTTCAGGTTAAACTATAAGGATGAGGAAGAAGTGGCTGAAGAGCAAAGTGAACAAAGAAGCTGGGAAAATCTTACACTAACACATTTACAGCTGATAGTTTCCCAAAGTGCAGATGCTTGGGGAGAAATTAAAAATATTTCTTTTGTGTGTAACACTGGAGTGACATCCAATTGAATAAGATGTACTTGCCTCTGCAGTTGGAGAGGCATTAGAAATAAAGCTCAACTGAATGGATGGGTCATACATCATTGAGCATTACTCGTGCTGTGCTGTGACTCTACAGCACAAATTGGATTACCTGTGCACCCACGCGGATCACCCCAATTGGACAGGCACAGACATGCAGAAGGTATATAGACACGCGCACACACACACATCCCAACTTCATGTATGGTGCAAACATTTTATTGGGCCTGGCAGTAAAGTAAGAGTTAAACAGCATCAGTCTACACAGACACACACACACACACACACACACACACACACACACTAACACACACACACACACTGCAATTTTTGTTCCCAGACAATAAATGACACATTATTGTGATGTACAGCAGAGAACCACATCATATAAACATTGCAGAGAAGGAATCTTTTTTAAGCTGTCGGCCTTGATATGTGAAATCAGGTCCTAAAACACTTCATTGCTCTCTGAAGCCACACAGCACCCTCATCTCCTGTAAACAATCCACTGGAAACTGATGATATATTAGGGAGGCATTAAATAAATCTAAATACTTATCTCTCAAAACAACTCATGTCTGATTTTTTGAGTTGTGGAAGACTGTACTTGGTCTTGGTAGTCAAGACTCAGTCTTTAATACCAAGATATTCAGAGTTTTAGCAGCACACCTTCAATAATCACTATAGAACCTGTCACTATTTAATATGTAAAGTAACAAAAGGAGCCAAAAACAACAGACGCACACAGTATAAAGTAAAAGGCTTATATTTCTAAAGGGTTGTAAACAGCAACAAGAGTGGCTGTTTAGTATAATGGAACAAGGCTTGTGAAGAGATACACTAGTGGTACGTGCAGCATTGGAGTTAGTGATCAAGCTCTTAAATGTTCAAAAAGCATGTTTGTTCTGATGCCAACAGTAAAATAAGCTGTTCTTTGGCACAAGCTAGTAACATTTTCTACCTGGAAGAAAAACAATCCATGATGAGACCAAAATGTTTGTTTTGACAGCAAACTGAAATCAAATAGTCTTCATTTTACTTCAATATAAAGGATATTTAAATATAAATCAAGGTGTTTAGGTTGCAAAAAATAAGAGAGAGAGAGAGACTTCACAATATGGAGTTCATTCTTTATAGTTTGTTCCTTGGTATCTATTTTCCTCTCCTAAATGCCATGTTCTGCAGTCTGTCCTTATGATTGTTTCAGGAATTATTCCATTAAAATTTTATGATGTATTGTTGCACAATTTTCACAGAATTCTTTGGTTGAATTAAGCATATAAGTATTGCATTTCTTTTAAAGAACATATCTCTGTTTAGGTTTATTTTAAGCAGAAAATTTTTTGGACCAATAGTTTAAAGCCAATCCCCCAAATAATAAAAAGAAGTGTAATCGTGTTGCCAAGGAGCAAAAAATAGTTGGAGTAAGCTTAATATTTGGTATTGTGTTGAATATAATTTAATTTCTTGTTTGATTAAGATAATTGTGTATTAACTGCTGATGGTAAACATTACTATTCATTAGGGTTGGGAACCAAAATTCGGTTCTAAATTCCTATAAATTAAAAAAGGGAAATTACCGGGTATGCATAGCAAAAACTGATTTCTGAAATGCAAAACCAACGCTCTACATGTCATTTGTTTACAACATGCATGGCTAATGTTACAAGCTAGTGTGAGACGGAGCAAATAAACGTCACCTCACTTCAGAAAAGAAAACAGTGACAAGCTAACTTTGGACGAAGCATTTAAGGCAGCACAGAATCAACGCAAATTAATGTGTTACAGTCTCCGAGCCACGGTGCCTTAATCATGCTCCTATTGTACTAGAAGAAATTTTTAAAATCTACTTTAAGTGCCTGCAAGTGTTACATGGAAACATGGCATTGCTTGTTTCAAATGCTATATCAGACCCAGATCTCATGCACAAACCCCTGCTGGTAAAAAGGCCATCTGAAATCTGATGCTAAGTGATCTGACAGCAGCCTGTGGTCGCTGTAATCCCCCGAGATTGTGATTATCCCTGTTTGGAAACAGTGGGACAGGGTTGGGAGCGCACTCCTACCAGCTGTTTGCCTAAAACAGAGCACAATGAAGTCATATCACTAATTTTTATATACAGACACACCTTGAGAACATGCAAATTATCTTCTTCTGTGCGAAGAGTGATGATCTCAAGCATCATCACCTTAAGGCAAAAATGGATCCTAAATTATTTCACTTCTTCTGCTGCTGCTGATGGGCTTCTGTCACCATGGCAATGTAATGACCAAACCTCAGTGAATGCATGTGCAGTCTTGTCTAACAGACCATAACCATCACATATTACACTTTGTCAAAGTAAAAACAGAGCTGTATAACATCTGCTTGTCTTCTACTTATTAGAGATGTCGGTTAATAAGTCTGTCACAGAGGACATTACTACAACTGTTCTGAGAATGAGCAATGGTGAGAATACAATCATGATATTAAAAGATGAGGGAATATTTCTTGCAGTAAAGATGATTTCCTTCTCTGAGTTCACTAATGTTCTGACACTTATCTGCTTGGGAGTCGAAACATGGATGATCTACACTGTGTACTGTGCCTGAATGCCTCACAACATGATCTACATTATGTACTGTCCCTGAATCAAGCAGCAGCTGACAGGCACCTAAGGTTATTTGATAGGTCCCCTTCCAGCAGGAAGTATTTCCCAATTTCCTGGATATTCTAAAACATTTGCAGGTGTCAGGAAACTGATCCTGGAAAACAAAAAATTTCTTAGGAAAGCTCATTGAGTTTAAGTAAAAGTTCGTCTAGCTGTTTTTGCTCAACTGTCTTGTGATGTGATGCTACACACTGGCATGGATGGATAAGTGAAGGGGCTTATCGGGCACAGATGTAGGAGCACAAAGTAAAAAAAAAAAGAAAAAAAATCTGAAAGCTAATTATCAGATACACGTAGGTGCTGGAAATGTCATGTACATTAATTTATTAATAAAATGTCAAGTTGCATGTTGCATATTAATTACATGTGTGTCTCTCAATGCCTCTAACTGGAGACAAGCAGATAAGGTCACTGCAGACGTACGGCTGCTCGAGTATTGGCATCATCCAGCGCTAGCTCTTGCATGTGCTGGGTTTCTACAACAAACACACCCAGAGTGGTCACAACCAGTATGTCAAAATCAACTGGGTAAACAAAGACGATTAAAATCTCACATGACATGACTGATTGAGTTAGACTGATTTAATTCCTCAAGTTACTTATTGTTTTTGCCTCCGACTTCCAAAAGTAGGACACAAATATTCTCAACACAACGTATGACCACTCTTCTGTCAGTCACTAAAGAAACATGATGCTGAATGCAACTTTATTTTGGAGACAAAATTATGAATGATTGTTTGCCCAAACTTGTAGATTTGCATTTGGAAGAAATGGACTGGAAACTATAATTCCAACCTTCGACTCTGTGTTTGGCACTGATGTTCTCAAAATTAATGAGCTCTAAAGGGCAAGAATTAAATTGAAAGGATTAGTGGTTTTCATTTTTGACATTTGTCACATTAATGTGACCAGATGATTGTTTTGTATTTCGTCAACTCCAGTATACATAGTATTTATCGTTTTGTGTTCTGATGGTATACATAGATGGACATTTAAAGAAGCACTAAATAGATTTTACAAATGACAGAAGACTACAGCCAGAAGACCTGCATTTCAGTCTTAGATTAGATTAGATTAGATAACGCTTTATTGATTCCCCAAATGGAAAATTTAACTGTTAGAGCAGAGTTAAAAATGACATCAACAATCAAACACCAGCACAGACTAAATGTAGAATAAAGTAAATACGGAAGAAACCAATCTTGGGAAGAGTTTGATAGCTGTGATATTTATCAGGGAGGAAGAAGCACTACTGAGGATTAATGAGGTATGGATGTCTCAAACTCTGCTACTTGCTTGCTGTATTTTCTCTTATTCCTCCAAATTATTTCGAATAGGAAAATGATTCGCAAATTAAATGCAATGAAAATACTGCTAATGACAAAAGAAAAAAAATCTATTACATAAAAAAAGAGTGAAGGGCAAATATGAAGCAATATCTTCATAATTGAGTTCATTTCCATTTCTGCTTATAGTAATTAAGTTTGTCTAGTACACTAGAGATGGGTACAGTGTTTTATCAGCAAGCCAAACTTTGCAGGGCTATGTCTCTATGGAAAGGCATAGATGCGGCAGGATGCTAGATAAACCCTACTCCTACTACCCAACCCTGCAGAATTAGCATTTTTCTCCACTTAGCCACATCCCACACTCTTGGATGAGCTTTTTTCCACCCTTTGAAATCCTACACAGTGTTATTCTTCTGCATTCACCCCAGTGAGACAGAGCAGTGTTGGGTGAAAAAGGAGTAGCGGGGGAGTTTCAGGGTAAGATAAGCAAGGATAATGCCTGGGAGAGAGAACTAAGAGAAATAAAGCCAATTTCCCTCCTCCCGTGATGTGTGCATGCACTAATATTCATGACAGCACTGCATGTATGTCTCCAGTGCCCTCATTGTTAAAATGTAGCTAAAGATACCATGACAAAAGCAGTGCCCTGAGAAAGCCAATGAATCTGTATTGCTCATGGCCGCAGGGTCGTTAATGTTTCATAAAGTAGATTCAGTTCATATCAATCGTTCTGCAATAAAATATTTAAAAAGTACTTGTTTATTGAAATATTCAATGCTCCAGCTCTGTTAATGCTCCAAGATATGCTGGGGGACAGTGGGCCAGCTCAAAATTAAAGAATTTCTGCAAATCTGGATTGAAATAAAATTACCAGTGAGCATGAAGTACAAAATGTTACCACCACCAATTACTGTGGGTAAAAATCACTAAACGATTAATAAAACTTGAGTCTAAAGAGAGTAATCTCTCTGAACTGTGAGGTTGACGTAAACTGTAGCGCCTGAAATGGAATATTGTTCAGATACTCCTTGACCATAGTGTGTATACTGACCGACAGGGTCTCATGTAATATGTCTGTTCCAATGAGGCAGGCTAAGCACAATGCTTGCTGTCTGATCTGTGATATCACTGGTAATACGCTAGCAGGCCAGAACCACTGGCTGACTGAGCTGCTCCTACGACCACGTTATTAACACAGATCAGTGTACCTGTCTCTCTTCAAACACGATAAGCTTCAACACACAGCTTTTCTCAGTTCACTGCACGAGCTGCCTAATACCCACCAATAGGAAATTAAAATGTTCTCTCTGAGCGCTGCTACCACCATGACCAGTCCAACCTTGGAGACAGTTCTGTTGTAGACTTTTGGCCTTCCTGGAAAAAGCAATGAGTTTAGAAATCACAGAAAAATGACTCTATAACTCTGGAGCTTGAGAATCATGGGTATTCTCCACACAGGAATTGCTGCTCATTCTTAAACTTTAAATGGAGGCCAATTGTCAAAATGTTAACACATACTGAATAAAATAAAAAGGGTTTAAGTTAAATAGAATTTCTGTCAACTTCATATGTACATTCACATATTGGCATGTGAAACAAAATGAAAAAAAATGACCTTCCGACTTTCCTGACGATTTTCTCGGTCTCTATTGTGTGTCAATGTTTGATACAGTATGTTTGAACATGACATAAAATGAATTTAAAATAACAAAAAATCCACAGCCATCTATTTTCTGAACCGATTTGTGCCCCTGGGGTCAGGGCGTTATGGAGCCTATCCCAGCTATCATTTGGGCGAGAGGCGGGATACACCCTGGACAGGTCGCCAGTCCATCGCAGGGCCACATAAAGACAAAGACAACCATTCACACCCTCACTCACACCTTAATTTAAAGTCTCCAATTAACCAGACTGCATGTCTTTGGACTGTGCAGGCACAGTCCAAAGACATGCAGTCTGAACCCACACAAGCCCGGGGAGAACATGCAAACTTCACACAGAAAGACCCTGGCCGTAACTCTGTATGTAAAAAGCTAGAGTAATTCATCAAAACACCAACTAAACAAGCATGAACTGACAAGAATAAGTGATAGTTCCAGTTTCGATTGGACTCCTTTATCTACAGCTTATTGTAATGATAGCATATTAATATGAACAAGCTACAATGAAGGCTGGCTGCATGTAGTAATTTGCCACATATGATAAAACTGACAGAGCTGGTCTTGGTCTGGGAGTGGGGAGCCAGACTTGGAGGCATCTCCTAGGCATTCTCTCCAGCAGTGGACAGAGCATGAAGAAGTGATAGTAGCTGAATGGTGATTTCTATATTCTTCATATATTTTAAAATTACTTAAATTTTGTATGGTTTTTTATATTTGTGTTTTCTAATATGTTTTTAATTTTAAGACCGTTTGCTCTGTGCCTTATCCATATTGTATAGAATCTAAAAGTAGATGCATTGATGTTATTTCCTAAAGTAAAAAATTAAATAAAATAGTGCCCAAAAACGTTTAATGTATGTGTATCTGGGAAGTGCTTTAATACAGACTTGTAAAAACAAAAAATGTAAATTTTCCTATAAAACAAAATATTTAAAAAGCTTACTAAAACACATATGGTAGATTCCTCTTGAACATAATTAAATTGCCTAATAACAAAGAGCAATTGAAAACACAGCAGAGACAGTTGTTTGTGAAGACCATCTGAATTTGCAATCTGTGGTGTGCGCCTGCTTTCAAAGCATGCACTGGGTCACGAGCATGTCAGTTGTTAAGTGCCCCTTTTGAGAGAGATAAAAGCAGTGCTCGCAAAAACAAGTACATTTAGTTAAGGATGCAATCAAAAGAAAGAACAGATTGGAATACAAATTTTGGGACTCTTTGTTGTTGCCCTGCAGGCCCCAGTGGAAAAGATTAGCTGGCTGAGAGATCGGAGGCACACAAACTCTAACATGTGCTATTGTTGAAGCCTTCGTGAAGTTTCACTTAGCTTCTCTACTGCAGATCTGAAGAGCCTGAGGAGCCATATCTGAACTTCTAAGACGTCTGAACCTAAAATAGCACGCTGACAAGTTACTGTCTATTGTCACTGCATTCTCAAATCTCATAAATATTTTACGCATTCTGATCCCTGAAACTGAGACTGTGGCTGGCATTACTCTAAATAAAAGAGGGCATTTCAGAAGACAGTTAGATGAGGCGATATGAAGAGAACAATTGAGTGACTGAGCCCTATGAACACATGTTATGTATTACAGGTCATATGGCATTTCTATACCATCATGTATGTGTCAAAGAGAAATTATGTTTTAAAAGGCCTTTGTAAACTTGTAAATCAAACTGGGACATTAGTCTACAATCCCTCTGAGCTGTATTCACAGAGCTACACCACATTTCTGTTTGTCAGCGCTGAGGAATTGCAGCTGTCGAAAATGATGGGGTCCCATTAGTGATGGAATCCAAGCTGAGACGAAGCCAGACAGAAAGCCGCTGTGGGGACAAGATGATAACAAGGTACTCATTGGAGATGTGAGGGATGGTGTTTGTGCATCACTTTCTGCGTGTGAAGAGAACGAGGCTGAAGAGGAGATAGAGGGGTTAAGATAAAGAGAGGGGGAGAGAGGTGTGGAGAATGGGAAAGAGAAAGAAATGGTTAAGGAAGGGAAAAGGATAAGATAAGATAAGACAAATAGAGAAGGGAACAATGAGACTGGGTAGTAAGGAGGAGTGACTACGACAGTAATCAGGGGAAGGCGACAGTGAAACATGGGGATCAAAGAAGTGACTGAAGCAAGTGAATTGACCAGAGAGAGGCAGAGCAAGACACAGAGGCCCAATACACTGTGTCCTGAGAGACTGGCAGGTTTATTCACAGGGGGTTACTGAGCTCTCATCCTGAAGATTATTTCACTTCCAAGCTAAGCTGTGTGCATCACAGCAGGATAAAGATGCAGACATGTTATAAATTCTACAAGGGAGATCACTTCATTCACTGCACCAAATGCGAGCGGAGCAGGCTACAGTATGATGTCATGAATCAGAAGCAGTACATCTTAACAATCTAGTCTAAACAGTACAATAAGCCACAGTTAATAGGAAGGCTGATAATTACAAACAATGTGACAGTTAGATAAATTATCTTAACAAACAACAGGCACTGAAACTTTAGAAAGTATATTTACAATGTTTTGTAGATAGCTACATTAACTGTAAAATTAGTATGAATTGTTGACATTGATATTAATAGTGACCTTTGGTTCTCATTATTTCAGGTTTTACTTGTGATTTTGTGGTGCATATTACCAAACAGCCCCATGATTTGGGCTTTGAGAGTGAAATATCATCTTTTGAATTTGGTAAAGAACTAGATGAATGCTTCACATACAGTACGAAAACAGAGCGGGTTTCTTGAGATTCTCCTTAACAATACATTTTTCTCTTGATATGAAATAATAAACAAGAAGTAAACAATGATTGCAGTGTGTGTCGTGTTTGCCTGGGCTCACACTGAGCCACTCAAGATGCTAATATATAATAATAAAATATAATAAAAGCTAATATTTCCACCAATAGTGATTTGAAGAATAATTTCTTGCTGTCACCTTAAGGAAATCATCCTGTAGTTTACCATATAACTTAACACAATTCAGTCTGACGACCTGATACAACAGACCCTGCATGAACGCATACATATACAAGGAAGTACAGAAATGCTCTGATTACAGTAAAATTACTCTGGCAGTGCACACTGCATGGGTTCTACGTTCTAGTCATTTTGCTGCACATCACAATACTGTGGCATTTATCACAAGATAAAATGCAGTGTGTGCACTGAGAAATGCTTAACAGTGCTTAGTTCGTGCTTTCTACCTAGTGCATGTGAGCATGTACTTTAAGTGAGTAGTGCATCAGTAAATTTGAACATTCATACAACTGCTGCTATAGAAATGTATAATTGCCACCCTGAAATGTGGCAATTAGACATATACGCATGTGGCAATTACATAGGTTACATGAGTCTGACTTCCATGAGCAGTGAAGTGGATGACAGCTTCTGATCCCCATGAGGTCTTCCAAGGCCATTAATCCATGTTATATTAATAGCACATCTCTTGCTTTAATACGCAGAATGTCTGGTCTTATGGTTTTCAGTTAATTATTCTGGCATTAGGCTGTACTTCACACTTTTTGTCCTTGGTGGACTTGCCAGTAAACCCAGGTGAATTGTGATCATTTAACAGCTGTTTCTGATGTTCAGTTGATTATACTTTTTATTTTTTGGAAATATGCTTAATTAAGTTTTTGGTCATGCCTCCAAAATTACTTTTAAGTTGATAAACTGGGTCGTCATTTGGAATCAAACTGTTGTTTAATCGTGGCACAGTTGTACCATGAGTGCCGATGAAAAGTTAAATAAAATGAAAAAAATGACAAAATGATGAAGAAATACCCATCAGCATTAGACAGTGATCCCAAAGGAAGGACGTTTACTGGAACAACAAATACGCTTTTAGAATTAGGCTCCCAGATACAGCCAATAATACAAAATTATGATCTTTTTTTAATCTAAATGTTTCTTTTTTCTTTGTTTACAGCATAATGTTCCTAGGAGGACATATTGTCCCTGCAGAGATGTGTTGCACATTTAAGATATTTTTAACTTAGTATACTTGTATATCACCCAATTAAAGCAGTAATTAACAGCAGTGTTGAGCTTCTAGGAAAATGTGAAACTTATGATAAATATGATAAACAAACAGACAGAATCAAACTCTGTGTGAAAGCAGCTAAAGAACCCAAAACAAAACAAAAAGGTCAAAGGTCTTTGATTTCTATGAAATTCACTTTGGTGGCATGTTTGTGGGCTCTACTCTGTGCTGATTGTGTTTCTGCACACACCCTCATGCCCCCAGTGTACTTCCATCATCTTGCCGCAGAGAATTGGAAAATGTAATTTCTTCTTGTTGAATGAATGGGTTGGAGAGCACATGAATGTCCACTCAGGCGATGTATGTCTCTGTCTTGGAGCAAAGCACATTGTCCACAAAGACATGCTAAATCAGCAGAAAGGTCAAAAAGTGTGCAGTACAGAAGGAGAACTTTATAGGAACGTTTTGTTGGTTTCTTTGTGGGTGTTCATTCAATGCTGCTGGATACTACAGGAAATTAAACTAAACATTTTCACATAAAAAAGCAGAAAATACATTTGTCCTTTTTATGTGAACAGCATGTTCCTGTCTTAGTTCATATTGCATACATGACTCCAGCCTTTCAAGAAAGAATTCCTAATTGTGGTTTAATAACAACTAGAGAAACTTTCTATTTTTGAAATGAAAAAAAAAACTGCATTTGAAACTCTAAACGGGTAGTTTACCATTGGCTAGACGAAAGGCACCCATGAGTTGTTCACAAACAACCAAAGAAAGCCAAGGAAATGACAGTGTGCAGTGTTGTGGGTACACCCTCCTGCTCTCGGTTCATGGTGTAATAATATGATAGGAAGTGACTGCCAATCTAACACCTTTAGTCATGTTTAATTGTACAGTGTGCTGTACTGAATGTTAAAACTGGTTCGCAATAATGCTAAGCAAGTGTGATTCAATGTAATAAATGATCAAAACCATCAGTATGGTTCTTCAATCACACTCAAAGAGAGAGCTTCGCTCCTCTCTACTAGGCTAAAAGCTACATGCACAAGCAAAGCAACAGCATCCAAGGCTTGAATGAGGCCTGTGTCAAACACTCTGACAGCCTTTTCAATCTGAACATGAAGGAAACTGTTAAACTAACTGCTGAACCTGTGGTCAGAATAAACTTCCTCCTCAACACTTTGAGCTCCAACACACTGCAGAGTTAGAACTTCGACATGTTGAAAGTGGCTGTGTGAGGGTGTAGTACAGTGGGAAAAAAGGGAAAAAAACTGTGTTGCTCCACAGAAAATGGGATGGTTGGAGGCTTTTGTAGTGTGTAGAAAGGGGACAGCAGGGAAAGAAGGAGGAGTGCAGGTCGCGGGGGTAATTTAGCTCCGATCACAGTACACTGTCGTAAAGCCCGGAGAGGAAAGCCCATGCATCACATTGCAGCTGTGTCCGAAGTGATCTCCTATGATTGATCACCTCACACTCTGCTTTAATTTAAAGTCAATGGCATCTGTAGATACCTGTCAGAGTAGAGCAACCCGCAATGTCTCCTCACGGGCCAGGATCCTCAGTTCTCTAACAGGGGAGGAGCAAAATACAAAACAGAAGACCGACCAGTGGAGGAATAAAAGGAAGAGAAAGAGAGTGAGCACAGTAATCAGTCATCCAGCTGTTTTATTTCTGGCAGCTGTCACAGAAAGTGTAAGGTGTTCACAGGTGATTTGAGTCAAAGATGGATTGCAGCAGGTGCTGTTAATACTGGCTAGATACAATGTCATGGATAATTAATTGAAAGAAAATGTGATTTGTTATCCCAAATCTGCAATTTATAGTCACATTATACAATTTAGAATTTTGTTTTAATAGAAAATGGTGCACTTTCCTTGGCATATTGCAATCTGTTTCCTGTGAAAATTTGTCACTCTGAGACGGCTCTGATCCAAATTGCTCTTTGTGTTCTTTATTTTTTATTTATATTTATCTAAACATGGTGGGGGGCATTACAGAGTATTACAAATGAAAAATTAGCAAGTATAAGATATTTCCTCAATGTACCTGCCAAGCCTGCAACTTTTCGTATAACATATGACAGGTGGCGTTGAAGGGACATAAAAGCACACTCTTAAAAAGATTCATATCCTTCACCAATTGCATTTTATTTCTGGCAAAGACCCTTTGGATCATCTAAATTACTGAAATAAGGCCAAGGAAGTGATGCTGAATTAATTGTGTACCAAATTAAATCCTTTCAAAAATGTATCTTGTAATTGTAAGGATGTCATTTATTTTGTATTAAACAATGATCTTAATCTATTACAACTCAAAACAGGATCACAACAATACAATACAGATTACCTCAACTTAATAATTCCTTTGTGGTCCAGATATGCATGGAAAAAGTTTTACATTCCTTCACCCACTAATTGCCACACCACCACAGACCACCCCCCTACTCTTATAAGTAGGAGTTGATTTTGCCTTGTGGCCTCCAACTATCAGTGCGTTAGCAATAAAGCAGACCCTCTGGGTTCCTGCTGGCAAACTGTATTGCGATTCGTTGTCTGTGACCTCCACTTTTGCATTTATAATACAGGACCTGGAGGGCATGCCAGGCACAGGCCAGGAACAAAGTAGCCCAGAGCAGGAAAGATAAGAATATTTGACATCTCCTCAGGTTAAAGATCACTTATGATGAGCATTACATTCTCGCGCATACAGTAATAATTAATCTTTTGGAATTATCTTACATTTTTATACAAAATTTATTTCATCTAAACTGCATTAACAAATTAGTCAGGAGTTGGTGTCCATTCAATGAAATAAGATTATATGTGTTAGACCCACTCTGATTTTTCTGAAAAAAATAAAAACATTTAGAATTTGCCAGTCACAAAAAAATGCTGACTTGCAAACAAGATCTGTTGATTTGCATAAATCAATTTGCATTGTGTGTGTCTGTAAGATAGTTGGAGCAACAGGATAACATGACACTATGTGTCTGAATGTGCACATGCAAGTACACACAAACGTGTAAGAACGTTTCTTCAATATAGAATCACATTTTTGGATACACTCCATTTCACACTATAAAAGAGATAAATGCCTTTTCCCTGATCGTTCATCCAGAAAACACAGAGAGTGTAAGTCAATGTCCAGTCATCAATCCTAAAGGGTCAAAGGGGAGGCTTGATGTTGGACAGTGTTAGACAAAGTATACCATTTCCTACCAAGAAAATCTACAGAAGCTGCTACCTGACACAACAGATAGCAGATTAAAGCATATAGTTTTAGTGATATACCTTTAAAATGATTTACTGTGTTTTCATGGGTACAACATATGGACATAAAATGTATGATAATAACAACATGGCTCTAGATTTGGATGAAATGATTATCAGATGTCATATTTGAATCATTTGATAAATTGACTGTATTAGATGCCACAGATGGGTAAACCCATGACACTATATCCAGTAATGAACTTCACATGATATAGTAACATTTTGCACAAGTGAAGCCTGCTGCCAGTTCACGGGTAAACTGATCCATCAGAAAGTATGCTGAAAGGCAACTGTTTTGTAAGAGCATGTCCAAGTAAGTAACCAACAAAATGTCAGCATCTGGATGCAGCTAAAATCATTTTGCAACTGAGATGGAGCCTAAACGGATTAACAGGAATTTCAAATATTATTTTATTTACTTCCTATGCATATTAATTCTTCACTAAACCAAACCAACTCTTACCCTAAGCTAGAGAAATTAAAACTCTGCATCATAATAAGAGGCCTATTGAGATGACATGCTTAGAGAGGCCTAAGGATAGCCCATTTTACACTGGCCATTCAAGGTAGGTTTACCAGCATGCTGATCCTCCTTTAAGCCACCTCCAGAGGTAATGGTTTCACACTGGCACCTGTTAAATTTTGATAATGTCTATTGTGAAATCGCTGCAGCTGTCTCTCCTGGGAGACTCTCAAGTTGAAAAAACAATGGTTCCATGATTCAAACTCAAGTACAGTTGTTAGAGATACACTAATTTTCTTGGCTTATTCCAATTTCAGACATATATAATAACCTGATGTGGAACCTTCAATTTTGGACAGTTCCAATATCTTATCTTTCTAACAACTACAATTGACAGCATATACAAAATTGTTGTAACTTTTTTATTTCTTCGTAGTTAAAAAATAAAGAAGAGTATCAAATAACGTTTACAAAATCAAGTGCAGTATTTGTATTTTTCCAGATGTAAACAGCCTATCCCAGCTATCATCGGGCAATTTCAGAGTCTCCAATTAACCTGACTGCATGAGTGCCCGGAGAGAACCCACGCAAACACGGGGAGAACATGCAAACTCCACACACAAAGACCCTGGCCGACCTCTATAGCTTATTTTGTTCTATTATTTTATTTCGCTCCAGTTCACCACAAGCCTGAAGCAAGGCTAGGCTTCAAATGGGGGAGCAAAGTTTTTTCATTGCAGTTTGTTGTGTATGCAGAGTTGCTTACCTGGGTAACACGTGGCACTAGGATGCACTATGCGAAGCAGGCAAGCCGGCAGAGGTAGTGCGATACTTTGCGAAACCTTGGGTCCTGCAATCCATGTGGATGTTACTTTGACACCTACCTAAGTATTGTTGCAGACCATCTACACCCTTTCATAGAAACAGAATTCCCTGATGGCTGTAGCCTCTTTCAGCTGGATAATGCACCATACCACAAAGCAAAAGTGGTTTAGGAATGGTTTGAGGAGCACAACAACAAGTTTGAGGTGTTGACTTGGGCTCCAAATTCCCCAGATCTGCTGCTAACATCTTGTTGCCAGATACCACAGCACGAGGTCAAGCGTCAGGGCTGTTTTGGCAGGAAAAGCAGAATCAACACAATATTAGGAAGGTGGTCATAATGTTATGCCTTATGCATTACAGTCTCCATGCATGGAACTAAATGTGTGCATATATATATGTACATTATACATTCCACTTGAGTCACCTAAGCCAAACAGTGTCCTGCTCTGTACTTAAAGGCCCACTCCATGCCACTGGCATGAGAGAGTTTCTCTAAGAGTCAGTGCTTAAAAGTAGGAATCCCTGAAATGTGAAAATCAATCACA
>OMLM01020449.1:56195-73069 GCA_900302695.1 Helostoma temminkii | reverse complement strand
TCAGTAATGTGACTTGCGTTTAGATGAGAAACAACATCAACTACAAACATCTGAACACCCAAAAAAAAACTGACTTGCTCAAAGTGGAAGAAATCCCTGCCATGAGGAGCGGATGTGAGACTTTGTTGAGGCCAGGGGAGGATGAACCAAATCAAGTGAGAATTTCACTGAAGGCAAAAAGTGTGGGCTGAATCTTCTGCTGGTTGTGGTGAGTGAGAAGCTCTCAAAAGGAAGTACCGCATGCTGTGCAGACATGTACAATCTGGGACATGAGCCAAATTGGATTGCTAATCAGTGAAGGTCAAAGTGTGAATTTCTCTGAGGATGCACCAGACGGTGAAGAGACACGGGCAATATAGGAAAAGTTAAAGTGTTGTTTGCAAGATTTTGGACTGTTATCAATGTGTTCTCAGCACCTAATGCATTGCTACTAGTTATTATTACACAACAGTGTACAAATGTATTCCCTAGTAAAATGACTACGAAATCCAAAGCTTTTGCTGCAGAAGCCTGAATAATGACAAAAAGGCAGACAATGAGAAGTGGGCAAGAACTTCAACATCCACAATCTCGCTCTGGGATTCCTTTCTCCACTGAATGAAATCTCAGTGGAGAAGCAGTTTGACTACTCCAGATAACTCAGCTTGCTTTGCTACAGGAAACCATTAACTGACAGTATACGGCTTGAGGTTATTCCCCTGGGTGTAACAGCCTCTGTGATATACTGTGCTTGGTGGAGAGATGAAGAGAGCATGACACTAAAGAGATTAGCTATTACATTGTGAATTTCTGTTAGAAGAATAGGATTTTAGAGACTGTTGAGGGATATGCAGAAAACCAAATAATACAAAAAAGAGCTCAGCATACATATCCTTTTAAGAAGGTAGGCGGTTTAGTAAGTGTAAAAGCTAGTGTAAAAGCACATGTAATGACTGCATCACATGTTCACAGGTACTTTGAGATGTGTTTAGCATCCATGGCAAGTCTTGCTCAGATGGGCTGATATGGTGATAATTCACATTGCGAAATTAATATCTCAGCAAAGTGTTGCCCTAGATAGATGAAAAGGCACACACACCAAAAGTGGGTACACATGCTCTCACACTCACACAAACTGCCTGTTCATCTGTGTTGAAATTTCACAGTGCCACTGCAGAGCCAAACCAAACTCCACAGGCTCAGTCTCCTTTTGCCAGTAGGGAAATTACTAGATTTAAGAAGAAAGCAGAAATATATACACATGTATATGTGTGTTTTTATGTGCATGGTGGTGCAGGTACTAGTATGCTGGCAGTTTTATGTAGGGGTGTCTATCTGTGCAATTCCCTCTTCTGTGTGGCTCTTTGGCTTTGGTTTTGAAGGTGGAGATTACTAAAGGTGTCACTGTCAACACATTTACTTTGCCACTCTTCCTGCTTGTCAGAGGAGCTTAAGCATTATTCTCTACAAAGATAAGTAGGCCCCTTCCTGCAGTCGCCTCACAGCAATGACATGGTGGTGATTTTAGAAAATACGCATTCAGCCTCTCCTTCAAACCTTCTACACACACTGCTCCCCACCCTCCCATCACAGCAATCTCATCTGCACTCGTGCACAATTGTAAGGCTGCTGCGAGAAGCTTTCGTTTCTGCAATCACTTCACATTTGTTTCAGCGATTGATTTCCTGGCATGTGAGGGAAAGGAGAGAATGAGTGAGTGGGTAGGCAGCAAGGGAGGTAGATAAGGAGAGAGGGAGAGAAGCAAAAGAGAAGTCGGAGGATGTGCAATGCCAGGCTCACAAACTGTCACCATGACAACAGACATCACTTCACAGGAGCAGCACTTAGGATGCCTGTGTGGGCTGAAGTGACATAGTTGAAGGTTGGCATTAGCCTCTTGTGTGTGCCACAACGTACCAATCCTCTTCTGGCTTGCATTTCGCTTTATTTCCTCCACAGAGCTGCTAAAAGGTGCCCTGTTGCTCTTGACAGCTACCGACTGGGATTGTTGAGTTTTTTGTACTTTATGCATGTAAATGTTGATCCTGCCAGTTTGCCTTAACGAAGACAATTCAAATGACTGAAATGTGTAAGGAAAGACAGGAGGAGACATATTCATATTCAATGGCCCCTTTCATCATTTGCGTCACTTTGAAGCTGGATAGCATGTATAATTCTCTGTAATTTGAATTAATGCAAATTGTGGAAACGATAACTTGAGATACAGAAATGCAATGCAGGCACTAAAAAGGATCTACTGTATCTCAATAGCTAATCCTGTTCATTAAGAAATATCTGAAACACTTTATAAGAGTATTCAAATTGTGTTTTAAATACAAAAGAACTGACTCATCAAAATCTAATGCATGCATTGATGGGTTATGTAACACTAATGTAATATTAATAACTGATGGAGTTTGTGATATTGGTTAACAATTAATAATCTATTCATAAAAAAAATTTTTATACAGTTACTGTCATACTTAAAGCAGAAAAACAACTTAGGGACTACTCCCTTGAGAGTGATTAATATAGCCTACCTATTACTTACACAAATTATAAACTTGGCTAAAGGATTTTGTGTATAATTTGTTCTTTATTTTTCTCAATAAAATGTATTCATTTTTCATTTTAAAACAACCACCACTTTGACCTTTTTTGTGTAGGAGAACCATCGCTTTTTGTTTTGGGTCAGCCAAACAAAGCATCCATGGATTTAACCAGTGATGTACTGTAGTGGCACCTTCAGTCAAACACCAAATGCTGACAACTTTTTTGCCATTTAATTTAACAGCATGTTACAAAACAATGCTATGAAACAAGCAAACAGTCAACAACACTGCAAAAGTTAAATTCCTGTCAAGCTGGCTCGAGATAACAAAACTGGCTATGTCTGAAGCTCTCTTTGCCTTTATCAAAGAAATAACACTACAATCCAAAAGTTTGGAGGTCATTTAGAAATACTTTGTTAATCTGAAATACTGTTAATGTTGTAAATGACTATTGTAGTTTGGCCAATTAGAGGCTTTTCAGTGTAAGCTAAATGTTGTGTTTACCAGCACATGTTTATCAATTTATAGGGCTAAGCGATAATTCGAAAACCCTTTTGTAACTATGTTAGCACAACTGAAGAAGAAAAAAAAATTACAAAGTGACCTCAATGTACATGTAGGTGTCATGCTTTGCTAGCAGCTACAAAAAAACTGAGTAGCACTTCAATCGCAGATGGGCAGTGGACAAAAACCTTATTTTGCCCTCAAATAGGGCAATCCTATAAACATGTCATATGAAAACTATGAAAATAATGTGAGTGGAGTTACAGTCACATGGTCAGGCCAATGGAACACCTTTAATACTGAGCATTCTATCATTCTCAGAAAAAACACTATACTATTGTGTTTTTTACTAATGTCCCTACAAATTATGTGCACATACTGTAAATCAGCAACAGTAACATGATTACAGTTCCTGGTCTAGCTGGCAATAGCATGGGCCCTGTACAAATACAATCTCAGCATTGTTTGTTTGTACACCACAGCCTCTGCTGAGAAGCTCCATGTCTGCTATTGTTTCTCCTTGCTATAGCAGTCTAATTCTGCAAACAATAGTAGCAACAGAGCACAGCAGACAAAATCTATGGATTCAAAAAGTATTTTCTTACTTCGGTCTCTCAGGATCTGAAGAAACAATGGATTTATTTGTTTTTTGGTGAAATGAACCTCACGGTGGCAGAGAAATAATACTGTATGACAGTGCTTTCCTGTCAAAGTGAGGACCTGTACATCACTGTATTCACTTGAAGACTTGAGCTCAAAAATGGACTGATTCTGACTCTCTGTGACCTAAACCTGGGTCTAGTTCAATGTTTGAATCCATAAGTGTTACCATTTTAAAGTGTTTCGTCTTTTTTATTTACTGGGTTAGCTGGGACCTGTGTGTGCGTGCATTAGAGTGACGATAGGTTTGTGGAAGAAGGAGAATTGCCGGCTAGTTACATAACAGAAAGTCCTAGAGACATGGTGTGAAACTTTAAAAACTAGTTTTATTAATTTTTTAGGCTGGATTATGTCCTGTGGTTATGTAAGATCAGCATGGCATGGTTATATAAACTCATAACAGAGTGCAGCCCTGCTATCACTGTTGTATGTTGTCCTGCTGCTGTGTCTGTGCTCTCTGTGAGCAGATTGGACAAAGAAAGTTGTCTGTCTCAATGAAACCAGTGAGATTGAATTCCACATTCATATGCAGTGTTTTCTGTGTTCTTGGCAGTCTGTAGATGCATACTGTACCTCATCCTTATAACACTTTACGTAACTCTATGTGGGGTCTACCTACACCAAACACCACCAAACCAGTTGTTTCATAGATGAGTTTTGGGCACAAACCTTCAGCCAGGGCAGAAACGAGGATCTGTACAGTTTTTCAGCATGAAAATTTATCCATTCTGGAGATGCCAGGGGTTTGTTTTTTAACTCCCAAAATGGGTATAATATGACTCCTTTAGGAACAGTCCTCACTTAGGACCAGTGCTGCAGCAGATATAGTAATAACCTAATGTTTAGTTAATAGATCCAAGCAGTAACTAATAACTTGGTAAAAGGCCCTTCCAAATAGAAAATCACATTCCCATAGAAAATGTTCTCAAGAAAACTGCAACAGAAACAGCAAGGGAAATGTGACAGAAGCACAATAGAATGGCAATGGGAATCCTTATCATAGGGAGCTACATGTGTCATGAGTAATGGCTGCACCAACGCTATTGACCAGTTTGGCTTCTAGGTTCTAAGCTGGATATTATAGCTTTAATTTACTGGAGTTGGAATGTGTGTCTGTCAACAAGGGGAAATGAACACTATTACAAGAAATGCAATGACTAAAGATAAAACCTTAGTTGTTGTAAGTAATTTTAGCAAGACCAAGGTTGACATTTAAGATCTAAATCTTTCAGATGATAAATGACCATTTCATTAGAATATCAGGAGACAAGGGAAAATATCAGCCTTCTTTGCAGGTCAGAGGCCACACTAGACTTCATCAAAAGTACCAAATTAGTTTTGATTTTAAATAAACCCAGATACAAGGTTGGTCTAGTCATGCATCAGGGCAGGACTTAATGAATGAATGACTACAAGATCATTAGCAGCGGCTTTCTGTCCTCTGCACTATACAGAGCACCACAAGTAGCTCAGGGTTTGGGGATGTGGGCTTAACAGTTGAAGCAGCCAGCCAGGTTACAATAAGCTTCTTTGGTCCACGGTGGGGATTTGTCCTCGAATGATCCTGAGGTAAATTGTGTTCCTAAACTCATCCAAATCCTCACAGAAGGGGTGGGAAAGTATTACAGTTGTTCATGGTGTGTGTAAAGTTGCCACATCTACAGTATATGTACTAAGTGTAGTTTCAAACTAAAAACATTAGACTCGGTGAGCATTCATAATGACCATATTCCATTTATAACAGATGTGCAAAATTCTTTGCTTTCAACAAGACATAAGAAAGGAAATTAATTGCTTACTTTTTATGCAAAAAAAGTTGTTAAAATAATTTACCTACTACTATGAAACCCTAAAGCTTACTAGATTCTCCATTTAACCTACTGCCAAATTATACACAGCTACTTTTTTCTAACGCTAACGGGGGCATAGAGAGGCCAAATCCCAGAGTGACATGTTTTTAGTGGACAGTGGCGCCTCACCACACAAACACATACTGACCCCTTGGCTCCACAGCTAAGCAGCAAGTAACATACATGAAACTCAAAGGGCACTTTGTTGATTTTAACACATAACGGCAAGTTAAATTATCATGAGGAGTATTGCTCAGATTATGAAATCAGACTTGTCATGCCTGAGTTCCAGTGATTAGTTTAATGGTTCCACCTTACAAATTAAGCCTGATAACGTAACCTTGATCATCAATGGGGTCATGAGGATTATACTGCAAATGTATGACAGAAAGCCTGCATTACAAGCTGAGCATGTGCAGTTTGAAAGACGTCAAATGAAATCATGATTTGAGTTGCATTATGAGAAATGAAGCAGACAATAGAGCATATACTGATCCTCAAACAGCCATGTCTTCAAAATCTTTCTGCCACAAGTGCCTCAACTTTATGATACATAATATTAAACTCCTACAATACATCCTTAATTTAAACTTGGAGACAACATAAAGTCTAATTTCGAAAATTCACCACACTAAAAACTGCTGTTTCACCCTATTTACATTTATTGGAGTTAAAGTAAAACTTAATTAGCAGATTAGATTAGTAGAACTGTCAAACATTATCCAGTGAATACTGAGAATAGCAGGATGCACTTAAAGTTCAAACACTGTATCGACAGGTCTCATAGGACTGAGTCCAAAGAGGACTGACATTCAGTATGATAAGGCTGGAGCTATATGAAGCCCCACCCAGGGGTAATTCCCCAATGTGCAACGCACACTATTCCACCACAACAGATTACTTCTTCTGTGCCCTACCCAGCTGTATATGCTCATTTGCTTTTGATTGAAGGGGATATACTTTAGACATCCATTGGCTGTTAGCTCAGAGAGATGGAGAGACAGGCAGAGGACAGAGACAGGCACGGAGATAAAGACTGAGAGTAAGAGGGTGGAGAAGAGATAGAGTTATCCGCGGTCTCATTACGGTGGGAAATGTGAGGGTCCCAATCCAAGGGAATGATGAAGGATTCTGTGGAGGAGGCCTCTGAGAACCAACAAAGACGGCTTTAGTTTCACTGGCAGAATGCATTTGCATAGCTTAGAAGCCAAAGCGTCTGAACCGGGGCTCATGAAAAGAAACCCCCAGCAATTGCTTGGACTTCAATGCAAACGAGGGAGAGCAAGAGACAGAGTGGGAGAGGGAGAAGTGTGGTGGGTGAAAAAGCAGTAGGAACTTTTTCTCGTCAGTAGCACAACACAAACGAGATCAGGATCATCTGCACATCCCATGGAGGTTGTCGCCGACTGACTTTGAAGCAAAGAGAACATACGGAAGGCGGTACATCTCCAAATAAAGTAACAAGGAGAAAAGCATTCCCATGCAATTATAAGAGTCATGTTCCATTGTAGTTGTTTGATATTTTTATTGAGTATGATTTGGTTGACAGTAATATTAAATATAAATTAAATTTAAAAATGGTTTGCAGGTATGCCTTGGAATAATACCATTTGTTATGATAGAGGAGCAACTACTGGCCTATCTGGAGTAACTCAGAGATGAGCAAAGGTCCAGATAATAGAGCAATCTCCTGGAGAAGGGTGTGTGTGGTGTAATATAGAGACACACTTTGGGGAAAGGAAGAAGAAATAACGAGAATACGAGGGCTTGCAGAGAGAAAGGGTGGAGCAGATGTTGTGCTTTAGTGGTGTCTCTTTTTTCCTCTGTGGCCTGGAGTCATGGAGGCATGACTAGCCTTCATCAATCCTCTTTAATGACTCTGGCAGCACCACTTAACGCACTGCTATGCGATTTCTTCATTACTACCTCATGATTCCACCATTTAGATGTATGCCAATGCACTGGGATAAAAATAATCACTGAAAGTCGCATTTTCTCAAACTGTTCCATTCTTCCGATGCTGTGTTAATTTGGTAATCTGGGAAGAAAGAGATGAGGTGATGCTTTGAACTCAACCATAGAGGAGATGGAGGAATCTGGTGGGGTAAATGTTATTATTGAAACATGTTTCACTGAGAACTCTTTGCCCTCAATGAAACGTGCTGTAAAACTCTACCACTGGTGCAAATAGCATCATGTGTTATGCTCTTGCAGTCTTTGATTTATTCAGTCACATACCCACTGCTTTTGGTGCGCAATACTCCATTTCACTGACCCTCCTTCATGTGTCAAAACCTTCAGTAAATACAGAGAGGGGCAACACAACATGCATGCTAATGTTTTGCCAGTATCAATAATAAATGTTGAATCTTGCCAGTACATTTTCATTCAGGCCACATCTCAGGAGATGCATGTATGCTTTACAAAATATAAATTGTACATATAGATATATACTAGATTATATACAGGACCACGCGGCATGGTAATACTGTGTTTGAGGGCATAAACATCTAAGTACTGTATCTATAAAACAGGACTGATATGCTTACTAAAGCACACTTACTGTAGAATAGGTGAAACATTAAAGTTAGTGGGGAGAAAGAAGGGTGACTATGCTCGGGAATTTTCAGACTGTACAATCAACAATCAAACACACAAGCACAATCCACAAACAGTTCCATCTGTTCCATCTTTGTGTCTCTTCTGCTGCTGCTGCTGCTGCTGCTGATTTAAGCCTAGTAATCCAAACATACAACCATGGAGATACCACATCAAGGATTATAGGATATGATTCTTTCTAATGAGCTTCATCTGTGCGCACACGCTATAGCATGGACAGCTTGCTCACACCAAGAATCTGCAGCTTTGATCTGGCATCCATGTGATGAGTTTTGATTGCTAGCGTCATGCTTGTCTTCACTGAATATGTGATATTCTTGTAGAAACAGATTTAGCAGATATGGATATCGAATCAAGTAAAGGCAGTGATTTCTTGAGACATCAATGTTTCATGAGAGGCTATGGCCTCAGGCTTAACATGTAACAGAAGTAATTCACTCACGCCAAACAACAACACTTGCGTACAAATTGTCTAATGAATGCCTAGGGGACTGAAGATGACATAAAATCATGTAGGTTACACATTGTTGGATATGTTTTAGTGTGAAATGTCTCTGCAACAGGTGTTACACCAGAGGACATGCAGTAATATAAATAACTTTTTACATATGAGCAGTAATAGTACCCTGACGTGCTGTGATCTATTATCTTATTCACCTCCTCCCTCTAGAACAGAAGACTAACATCTTAGCATGTCACTGGTCATGTGCGGTACCATGACTATTCCTGTCATGCTCACAGTAAGCTTTCATTGCTACATCATCTCTGTGCATGCGCACAAACACACACACACACACACATACACTGTGGCAACAAAGACCTGTTTATTGCTTGAAAACATTTTTTGAAACACACCTTCCCACATCTCTACTTGACCTCACATTCTCCCTGCAAGACCTCTGCTTTGGTAAGAGCCACTGTCACTGCTGACAGGTCAGGGCTGTGCACCTCAGTGTTAGTGCACATGAATCATTATTCCTTCACTGTGCTGCTGCTCCTGCTCCTGCTGCTGTGAGGATGACGACTCATATGAGACATCATATGTGTCACTGGTTGCAGAAGCAGACAGGGTAAGAGACAGAAATGTGTTCTCATTGTTAAGTGTGTGCGTGTGTTGTGGGAGGGGGAGATATTCACACATAGAGACATAAGGACGAGCTGAGCACATAGATATACCACATGAAAATCATTTGCATATTAAGTGCCGCTGCTCAACAGATTACTGTTCTAATGGTGACGTGCAAATACATTTGGCCACGTCGACCTCTGAATGAAGACATTACATGTATGTAGATGACCAGATTGGAAAAGCCACAGGTTTAAGACAAATATTCCAGCTTCCAGTGTAATAATCTATGAATGTGCCTAAATTTAGCCTGTTCACTGACTATCCTGGGTGATGGCTTGGATGGAAAAAGGGGCTGTACATGATTGGCTACACAAGCGATTTGCAGTATAACCTCAGGGTTGCTGAGAACATTTGGCACCTCTCACCCAAACATGACATTCATACTTGATTTGTCACCTTAACACCAGTTAGTGTTGCATTTTTTCATTAGGAGACATTGTGATTCTACAGAAAATAAGAGGTTATTCATGAGCAATCAATTTGTTAAGGTCATCATCAAATTTGGTTTAAGCAGAAGCAAATCGCACTCACTCACCATACACTCCTTGGCAACGGATGCCCTCCACGATCAGTGCCAGAAGCCACACAACACAGATAATTAGATCCATCCTTTCACGTTAATTTCTGCATATCCAGCTTTCAATGGCAAGAAGTCCTTTCCGATGCGGTGTAACTGGGATGCATAGACACGGCACTGATCCACACGTCGATTAATTTAGTCTCGGTGATTGCTGTAAAGGTATGTATGGGCGCAGGAGGCTAACACACTCAGGTAGTGATGGCTCTGATGCCCACTGCCATGTAGTCAAAATGCGGAGCGCTCACGGCACAGAGACGCCGCGGAGGATGCGGGGAGGCAGGCTGGCGCGGGGAGTGGGCTGCAGAAAGCCCGGCCTTATACCAAACAGCAACCTCTCCTCGACTCCAGGTATGCGCGCTCCTCTGAAAACTGTGTGTCCCTGGACTTTAGAAGACCCCGAGGCACAAAACTGACGGGGTGCACAAAGGCTGTCGACTACAGGAGGATGGAGGCTCGGTAACCACGGACATAGCTCCTCTATTCCAGCTGTGCTCCGCGGATGCTGCTCCTACGTTGACTGCGTGCTGTCAAACGAAGCCATTACCTCTGCTTCACAAAACACTCACAGTCCAGTTCTCGCCGTTTTCACCTTCTGGGCGATGAAGTCGTTAAACTGCTGTTACCGATACTACAGAGGAGGCTCGTGCGCTCACACAGTCATATCACGACTGCACCTAGACGCCGCGCGCTCGACTCATCTCTACCGGTGGCAATGACAAGGGGAGGGTCCAGTTCGGAGAGGAGCGGTTTGACGGTTTCTCTGTAGCTCCTCCGTGATGTCCGTCGTTGTCTCGGTGTTATGAGACCACAGTCTAATGAATTCATGCGACGGTGGGAGCCGGATGTGTCCGCCGTGGAGCCAGTTGAGCATCAGTCACGCTGCGCAATACGTGCTACGGAGACCGAGTGGCACCGCAACTGGTCTGTGGCTACGTCAAAAGGTGCGTGGCTTCCAGCGCTCATCTGTATGGAAGACTTCGCTCAGCGTCAGGAAAGGCATGAGAGGTGCAGCTGCTGGATGCTGAGAGAGAAGTGATGGAGAGGGGTGAGACTATTGGAATTCAAGAGATCTAGCTTCGACGGACCTTTACAATCAACACCAAACCCACAGTCTAAATTCCTGTCTGCTCATGTTTCACCAAGCCTAGACAAGGAGTGTGGGATGCTGTCTGTAATACAGCATTCATCTGCTATGTATGATTTTTTAGCTTTAAACAGTGAGGTGTCTGTTGGTGCTGCAACATTTATTTTGGTAACTGATTAGCAATACATAACTTTTTAAAGTTTTGAAAGGGTTCAGCTCAGTTCAGTGATTCCCAAATGGGACCCCAGAAGGCCCTTGAGTGTCCTGTTGACACTTTCAGAGTTCCTGTAAATGAGAACATCCATTTAAGTGTTGCCACATTTAGTGACTAAAGAAGATGACCACATGTTGCACTTTCACTGTTGTTCTTCAAATACAACACTGACTAATGCCCATGTAGACCAAATCCAATTTACTGAACTTCCTAGTGAAGTGTTTTGAACTAAAATAGCCGGCAGGATTCAAATACTGGAGTACAGTTGTTTCTTAGCAGCACAATTTCTATAAAATTATCTTAAGTAGTATATTTTCAACAACGGAGAGGCAAATGGTAAACTTTTCGATTAATAATCACATTTTAAGGCTTTTTTGATTCAGCTAATGTACTATGGCACAATATCCAGGTTTATTTCTGGTATTTTGTAGCTCAAGATGAAATAGGAGACTTGGCAAAGCGCAGCACCAGATAATTTTCCATCCATTCATCCATTATCTTAACAGCTTTTCCTCTTAAGTGTCGGGAGTTTGCTGGAGCCAGTCACAGCCGTCATTGGGTGAGAGGCAATGACAACCTTGGCATGTCACCTGTCTATCACAGGGCTGACATGTGGAGACAGACAAACATTCACACTTACATTCACATATACAGTCGCCACTTAACCTAAATGCATGTCTGTGGACTGAGGGGGAAGCCAAAGTACCTGGAGGGAATTCAGACAGACGGTGAAGAAGGAGAGCAAGCAACCTCCACCTGGCCTACGACCAGGCCTACAGGTGGATTCAAATCCAAGTGCTTCTTACTTTGAGGCAACAGCACTTATCACTACACTGCCATGCCAACCTCATATCATGTTATTTTTATTAAACATTCACATAAAAAACTTTGAGGAGTACTTTATCTGGAAGAAAAAGTAAATGTTTCCCTAAAGCCAAATTGAAAAAGTGTGACTTTGTTCCATTTGTGACAGAAAGCAGATACTATTTCGAGCACAGTGTCTTTACAGGGCCTCATCTGTTTAGTCAGCTGAGAGATCAGCTGGGGAACTGACTGCTGATGAGCCAGTGGGTGGTTTGGTGCCCTCTACAGGACGCATTTAAATGAATCCATAACCTTTCACTGAGGGCTATATCAAGTTTGTGACCACACTGTAACTTTAATTGCACATGCTCACTGTTTAAAACTGAAATAAAAATTTTGTTGTGATCTTTCATTGCTTTAGTAGGTTTTCATCACTGTCAGCTGTCGAAAATAGATTCTTAGACAAGGGCCTCACAATAGAACAGATGAATGAAATAAATTTAGTGAAGTTAATGAGTCATATTCTAAATTTAATTTTAAGATCTAAATGATTAATCTTGTCCAGGCATTTTATTCTGCTATAAATTTTATGTTCTTGAACTCCAGAGTTACACAGAAATGAAGATGGCAGCTGTAATTATTTAAAACATTTCTGATCTTATTTTCTACCAACTACTGGCTTTGTTTTATTTCTAGGTGAGTGGAATGATGAGCTCCATAATGAATATAAGATGTCTAACTACAGTATAAGATGCAGTCTATCTTTCCATTCGTTAACTGTGAGAGTACATGGGCATCTTTTGCAAGTGTAAGAAAAGTGGTAATTTCACTGCCACTGATAAATAAGAATCTCAGCTTGTTTACTATATAGTGCCTACTTCAGCAACGGTATAATTATTTATTATTTTTTATGTGATCAAACATTAACCTTTATAAACTGCAATCCAAACCTAACTAAGTATTTGTTTTTTGTGAATGGTTGGCAACAGTTAAACAGTGTGGACATGAATATAAGTCAGCTGAATGTCCTGACAAGTAAAATATGTCATATGGCAGTGTTTGTGTATTTTCATTTATTCCCCATCTGCTTGCAAATCACTTTGCTTATTACTATACTTCTGCATCATGCATCCAATATGGACTGTGGTGGGAGACCACAAATGAAGCTAAGACTTTAACTCCCCATCTGTCTATGGATAAGTCTGCTCTCAGCTTTCCCTCCTCCCTCCTCTTCCCTTGTGGAATATAATGCAACCATGCCATTCATATTCTAGATGTCAAATACTACTATAGTGTACTGACATTAGAAGGGATGTGATTATGAGGCCCACTGTGAGCACACAGTCTCCACGTAGCATCAGGAGGTGCTTCATAAATATAACACGCCTTCAGTCCTACTGTAGTTGGAGCTGTATGACATTTTCCTAAATTTATTCAGTCATACAGTGCATGACGTGTTGTATGGGATGAAACAAGCCAATCTGGCATTTGGGGAACCCTATGTGATCTTTGTATTCATCTTAAGCACAACAAGACCAAAATGACATCATAGTTACATACAATGCAAGGGTCAGACAGGCAGGAGTGTGGACTATATCTCTGTTTGTGAGTATGTGAGAAAAACATTAGAGGGTTATGGCTTCTGTGCTCTCACAAAATTCTGCTCTGCCTGGCATCACACATGAGCAAATCTCAAATTGAACAACATGTATTTTTCCATGTCACTGCTTTAAAAGTCATAGAACAGCCAGCAACTGTTCCAAGGACTACAGAGCTTTTCAAGACAGTTGCCCAGTTGCTTCTTTTTAAATTGTCAGCATCACTGTTCCATCAAATGATTACTTTAAACTTCTATCTGGTGAAAAGAGAGGCATCGTTCAGCATACCCCATGGGAACTGTGAGACAGAAATGACATACGCCCAAGCATTTACATTCAAAAGATTTTTAACAGTTCACACAAAAATTAATACCTCCTCAGAAAAATCTGAAGATTCGTTAGACATGCTGTCACAATTTGGATCATTCAGGTTAAAAGCACCTATGGGGGAACAGGGTACAGTATATGTATGCATGCACTCAAATAGCACATGCACAGCTTTCTGACAAACACATTTAAACTGCAGTGTACACACATTTACAGAACACAAGCAAACATCCCCCATATGTGCCACTATTGACAAATGTCTCACTTAGAAAATAGGTCACCTCCAAGCTGGTACAAAGAAATGATAAAAATTTGAAAGTGGGCAGATGATGTGGTTCCTCCACATCGTGATTCGTTTACAGTGAGACCTTGCATGTAGATTATCCATTCCTAGCTGAAGGTAAAATGAAAATCCATCCAACACAAACACTTGTTTCATGCCTGCAAGATAGAAAAGCTAAGTGCATTCTCTTTTTGAATCAAAATTTTAGTTCTGATGAGTTATTGCACACTGGCACTGTTGATCCTCTATGAAAGCAACAAACTGTTCTCCATGCTCTTGCATGTCTTTCCACATGAAAAGAGCTGAATCCATTTAGATTCTGTGTTTGTAGTTTTCTGTTGGGGAAAGCATCATCCTCAGCACAGTCTTTTAACATGGTCTAGTGTAGGATCTCATGCTGAGGGGCAGGCCTTAGCATGACTATAAAAACAAAAGGCAGTTCTGACAGGCATGACGTGTGTTTCTATTCTACAAATGTTCCCTAAGACACCCTCGTTTTCCCTGGGTAGTGGCACTGACATGCTCAGTATTCACGGCAGCAGGAAGCCTGTCGGCACTATTTACACACATAACTGGGGTGAAGAGAGGTAGATTTCACAATGAGGTGCAGTGGTTCATGGCAGCTGGTATCAAGATGCCGTCAGAATCCCAAAACTGCAGCCCTTTGTGACGGTCCCCGGCGATATATCAGGACTGGTCTCCACAGACAGTGAATTGTCAATGAATTCATTGAAGTGGTGTAAAGTTACCTGCTCACTTGAAGCTTCGTATCACTTGTCAGCACTGTGTGAAAAGTGCAAAGCTTGCAACAGCAGCCTTAACATGTTTACAGATTGACTTCTTAATCTTAATTTCTGTTAATAAGTACATAATTTCTATGACCCTTCAACACTGCAATCAGATTAAAATTTCCACCAATCAATGTATCCTTCTGTCTGTGTGGTGATTAAGAAAACCTTTTATGTCTCCCTTAATTTAGCTATACTGCAGCTATTCATTAAAACACAGGATAATTTCCTATTGGCCTATTGATCAACTCCACTCCCAAGTGATTCATCCCAACTCACCAGATTGATTCTGTCATGGCTGTTTTGGTGAGACAGCATAGAGTTAACTTGGTATGGTAATTAAGGTGTATGAACTCATCTTATCACATAAATGACCCAAAACCCGATATCACACACAGGCAGCCACAATTTCTTTCATGTTGGAAGGTTATAAAGCAAAACGTCAAACAAACTGATGCTCTGAAACTGAACAAAACACACTGCAGCAGATTTTCTTGACACTGTTGTCACAATGTGTTTCTCTGGTTCAGTTCAGTACTTGGGAATATTAATGAAGTAATTTCTCCTATAATATTACATGTTTAAAATTTTATTGAAATGTATTTGGCTCCTAAAAATGTATGTATCCATCTTAAAAACAAATAACAAATGATAATTTTTTTAACCTTTGTTTATTCTGGAAAGATTCACTGAAAAACCACCTGTCCTTTTTAGAATTCAACACATTCACAACTGGAAGCTGCCAAGTACATACAACCACAGTCTGACCTGTGTCCACTTACTATAGCAGCTCCACTGGAGATAAAGCCTTGCTCAAGGGCATCACAGTGGTGTTGGTGAGGGAGGGTACAAGTGCTTTTTCACTTGTTCCACACGGATTTCGTTTCGTCGTTCCATGGATTGTTTAACCTTTAGACCACTACTGACCCTGTATAACATGGCCATAACCATATTTATCTCAAAACACATTTGCTTCAGGTCCCAAATCAATGCGCCTCCTTCGCATTGCTTGAAAGTGTAACCTGATTGAACTCTGACCCAAGAGAGGTTCTCAAATGTCGAGCCAGTCTGAAAGAGGAGGTAGGACTGTCATTTTCCTACATGGCAAAATAATTTAAGCAGCATAGAAGGAGAGATGCTGTTTGGCTGTACTGCAGATGAAGTCAGTAACAAATGTAAATGGCAGTGATACGTTTGATGCTATTGAGCTTACCACTTTGTCAACTGTTAGCCTGATAGCCATATCAGTTCCTCCTGGTTATGTTTACACCTCCACCCATCTGCTACCTCTTGTCCCCTTCTGCTTTTGGCCACACCAAACAAGTCATTTTTGCAAAGCAGTTGTCATGTAATAATGTAATAACAAAATTAATAAAATCTACTTTATATTTACACAAAACATAACAAATGTGTTATGCTGGCAGCAAAGTAGTATTTAAACATCAATTACAGACTCTTCATAGCAATAGTTGTGCATTTGAATGCAACTTGCCATCTGTTGAGCATGGGGTTACTATTCTCTGGGGCTGTGTGGCAGCCAGTGGCAGAAAAAATAAAATAAAATCAAACAACAAAACAGTGGGGAGAGGGAAAAAAATTATTCCATGAAGAATCTGCAAGTTCTGGATTAAATGTCATGTGACTAGATCTTAAACACGGTGTGAGTGCAAGACAGTCAGAGTGTTTGTACATGTAATATGCTCTTTACTAATTCAGCAACACATACTGTATATTATGACAACACATAAAACATGTTAAAATAAAATAATACAAGATAAGGTGATTTTTTTATTCTTACCAGTACAGTTAATTATTATATTATATACTGAGTGTGTTAATGAATTAGTTTAGTCAAATATGTTTTTGCACAAAATAAATTTGATTCTGGTTTTCACCCCCCCCC